>JAVFBZ010201366.1:0-13758 GCA_032466195.1 Katharina tunicata | reverse complement strand
TAAAACTGGAAACGTTTAAGTAGAATAATAAAGCTAAATTTTATTTTTTCACTTCCACCGTCACGGCGGTGGCACCACTGGAATGGTAACACTGAGCTGGTACCACCATCAGGTTGTTTATCATTGCATAAAACAAGGCCTAGTCAAAAGCACTGTTTACTAGAAGTGCTGATCTATAAATCGACACAGCTACACAGCTGACCTTCATCTCACCTGAGGCTGAAATTGACAACAGTCTAACTATTTAACCCACCTTCCAACCTTTTAAAGGTCATTAGCATTTTTTAAAGATCGATTTTAGCTTGAGAAAGTTAACAAAGTGCATATTGTCAGCTTCATGCATTTCCTTGAGGCTATACTTATTGGATCTCCACTGTACGGTATAATACTTGACTCTTCACTAATGGCAATAGGAGTAATTGTTTGTTCCTGTCTCTTGTTAATCATTACGTTAACGTACGCTATTGACTGTATTTTTTTTATAACTTAGACCTGCGGCTATATAAAGCTTAAGACTGTGTTGGATTTGAATGTCAGCCGTATGGTGGCAAAATAATGATGTCTCTTTTTAAGTCACATCATTAAAACGGCCATCCATTTTTCTTGAAAAACTGGTCAATGGGAGATAACTGTAACTAATTTAGGTTCCAACTGCTTCTGAGATTGTCTCCCCTAGACCACAGATGGTAAAATTGCTCTATTAAACGGATACAAATCTGTTTTTAAGGACCGCGTTTTAAAACAGCAAACGCTTTCTCAATGAATCTCGCTATATATGTCTAGTATAACTAATAGTAAGTGTGTAAGAATTTCAGATATTGTAACAATTGTAAGCCACATGGCTGAGGGGAAATTCCTGTGTTTGTCAAGAGCATGCTGACCTGTATTTCGCCTGAGACTGAAATTGACAACAGTCCAACTACTAAACCCACCTTCCAACCTTTTAAAGATCGTATACATGTTTAAAAGATGGATTTTCGCTTAACAAAGGTAACAAAGTGGATTTTTTTTACACTTTGCAGGTGAAGGCATTTCCTTGAGGCCTTGCTTATTTATATATTGACGACAGCTTCGCGGCTAGAGACTGGAACCCCGGTATGGCTGCTCTGCAGCTTTAAATTGTATTAATAATTATTGTGTTATCCTATAATACAATAAACAAGCTGCCTAGAACTGCTTCTTACCAATCAGACTGCCAATCATGCTGGGTTGAGATGGTAGCTGTTGTTTAGGAAGGTTATTGGTGGCCTCTGAAGCCTGGCTGTTTGAACGAGAATTGTCCTGTTTCTCGATTTTCTCTTGGGTTTTCTCTTCACGTACAAATTTCCTTTTCTGACAAGCTCTAGACAGTACTGCCATCATTACAGACAGGCTGAATGTATGATGGACTGCTGGGGTCCTTAAAAAAGAGAAAATGTTGGTGAAGCCACTATGACACCATGTGATAAGTCCATGCTGATTGGTTTTAACTAGTCAGAAGGAGAAACAATCACATGTATTCTCTTACACTTCCATTTAATGACATTATGATAGTCAATACACTAATTTCACTGCATAATGTGCCTAATTTTCTACACCACAACTATCTCTTTCAATTGTCTGGCAAGCATGTTGTTCATCACTTTTATCTTATTGACTTGTATCGAATGGCATACCATAGGCATTTTATGTTGTACTCAAGGGAATTTAATTTACTTAAACAATGACTTTGCTATACCCGTGTATGGTGGAAAATCTTGAAGAAACCTCATGAAAACCACCCCATGATCTCTGCAGCCACTGGGAAGCTTCTCTTATATACCTAAGGTAGACAGGGTGGCTTTATGCAATCCTATACCGGGTATAGTGAAGAGATTAAGCAATCCAGTATTCAACCAACTGAGCCATAGCATGGCCAGAAATAAACAGTTAAAGCCTTTTACATATGACAGATAATATTTGATTACCTTTCTTTCAGATCCCCCAAAATATATAAGTAGGTTGATTAACTTACAACTGATCCTTGGCTTGTTCGATGAGGGCATTAAGTCTTGCTCCTAGAATCTGGGGTCCTTTGAAACCAAACACAGAACACTTAGCTTTGATGATCTGGCCTAGGTCAGGTTTGATCAGAGAAACAGTTCTGAAGAGATTCCCCAAATCAGCAGGAAGTGCCTGACTCACTGATGTAACAGAACTGTTGATTGTGAGGAATATACCAGTACCAGCCTTCACATGAACCTAGAATGAACAATATAACATTACACTTATACATTTATTATATTGATACCTAACAAAGGTAAAAGAGCTTGAACACATTTCAAATCCCAAGTTCAAAATAGAAAAATTGTCCCTTATATGTAATTGATATTTAAAAATTTAAGGTTAAGGGTGTGGTTTAGGGTTTTGTTAAGGGCTTCGGTGACTATAAGTCTTTATAGGTCTAGACTAAGAGATATTAGTTTCAGTGATTGTTTCATGGACTGTTTCTAAATTTGTATAGTTTACATACTTATATTCTTGACAAGAGCTGCTCCTTTTCTATCATATTAATATCTATTATTAAGATCTCTACTTATTTGAACAAATTCAACAATTCAGGTTTTGACACTAAACAATAACAACAAATAATATAATTAAAAAATAACGAACATACTTTGTCCTTGAAAACCTCAGTAAATAGGACCTACCTCTTGACCATCGATGAGTGTAGCGAATGATAGGGCAGATTTAAGCGCTGTGAATATGGATTGTGTGAAGTGGAGAAGCATTGACATGGCTTCTGAACTCAGTCCTTGAGCATCATCCAAACATCCCCAACAACCATCCTGTCAACCAGAATATTTGGTAACAACACTGAGTTGCAGAATATCATACTACCATAGTTATTATCTTACGATAGTTCATCATCAGCAGAGGTTAACTAACTTTTGAGGTCTAAATACATGTGTGTAACTCTGTCAGAGCAATACAAATTTGAAAAGCAATATTGAGAAAACTGTTACCTATTTTACCACACAAGTTACCAACTGTGGAAAACAGATGTTTTACACCTTCATAATACAATCAATTTGAAAACTTCACTTTTTTAAGGTGTAGAGTTCTTGTTTTCATTTATAAGGATTATGAAGTCCAGTATGACGTTTGATGATTTACCATTGCAAGGCCTTGTAGAATTTTCCCTAAGCTGCCTGGATCAGTTTGAGGAGAACACTGGAAGACACCCATGAATTTACCCAGGATGTAACCCAAACCCTGAAATACAAACAGTCATACATCTGTCAAACATTCTATTCTTTAAATATTAAACTACCCTAAATCCAACCTAAAGGGCAAAAGTTTAAGTAGTTAAATATATTGAATTTATAAAAGTGAGTTTGGAACTAAAACATATTTTTTCAGGTAGTTTTAAGTCTGAAGTTCATAAAAATTTACTGTATTTCTACACTTTTTAGCTTTGCATAACATTTAGTGTGTTAAGGGATAAAGGGGTCAAATTTTTTGAGGATTTATGGGTGTGTTGGCTTTACAACAACGACAAATTCTATCCTCGAGGAAAGTATTTTACCTAATCATTGTCAGATTTTATGATATAAAAAAACTTCAGAATGGGTCAAACTTACTTCTGCTTTCTGGTCAAACTGGTAATTACTAACCTTGACAGTTTCCGTTTTACCAGAACAGGTAGCTCCGGCCAGAGATACTCCTTTAAGCTGGTTGATGGCTTGAGACATGGACAAATAGCATCTCTCAGTGAGTGGAGTCAGACTAACACCACAGGGTGAACCATAAAACTCACTGCCATAATCATAACCATGATCCACAATGTACACCTTAGGGTCAATCTTACCATCTAAAACAATAGCAAGGAAACACATACAGGATAGCCTGTCTGACTAGACATTTAGGCTATAACGTTTTCTTTTACTAACACTATACTTTCTATAATTTGCTCTACTATAATTACTTTTGTATGGAAGTTTACACCTCTTTCAGTAATACTAAACAGCTTCAGAATGAAATAAAAACGAATTAAGATATATTTTTAACAACATGATTACAAATATTTACTATGAGAAGGTCTCTTGATGATTATTTTACTCTCTGAAGCAAATACACAAAATTTCTGACATTGAAATACCTTCTTTTCTAAGATACATCCTAATACATCGTCTCCAATCAAAGTCTGTGAGATCTCTTAACTTTCTGTGACACATATTCTCCAACGTGTCCTTCAGGTACAGAGATTGCTACAAAAATAAATAAATAAAGTAAATATTTATAGATCATTAAACTCAAAAAGTATGTGTGATATATGTGATGAATTTGACCGAAGTCATCAATGTTATTTATGTCTAATGTACATTAAACTGCAGCCTTTTTATACAGGAAACTAGAGTGGTCTGGAAAATTCTTTTCTGAAAATCATGGGGCGTAAATGGAGGTGGACTTTGTTTGCTCATTATGTTTCCACCAGAAAAGCAGAAGTTATTTTTCACCACTGTCCTCTAAAACTTGACAAATTCATAATTAATTTGCATGTTTCCAAACTAAACTTACCTTCCACTGACTAATGCACTTTTACGCAATTTTTATTGCTATACTGAAGAATTAAAACGTTAACCCTCCTCTGGGCCCTCACCGACTCACGTGATCAGACCGAGCGGACATGCGCAAATCCTATTTTAACTTCAGCAGAAATAAGAAAACTCTGAAGTGGGGAGTACGTGCGAGCCATTACCGTCAGTGAAAGGTTAGTTTAGTTTATAAACAGGCAAATTATCTATAAATTTGTCAAGTTTCTTACACAATAAACTTACTTCCACTGACTAATGCACTAGAATACCACACAGGAGGTGGGCAGAGATAGTTAACAACCCAAAATGAAACGGACCCAGAGGGAAAAAGGAACTCCTGACATTCAACTCAAGGTACACTAAGGAACCGTCAGACGAACGACAGGAGCAGAGAGCGAAAGTAAAAACAATTTACCAGACAAGTTAGTACTAACATCAACATACCAGTACCTCCCAATAAAAGACAGGATAAAACAAGTAATCCGCCTATCGGGTACTCGCTGAGACCCTGGTAACTGCCTGCGCTGCTACCAATGGGCCTAGAGACTGAACGTAGTCCAGCACCAGTGTCATATCTCGGAGAGGTTACGATCTGCCCCAAGATCAACACCAGTGGCGAGATGAATAACTCTAGAGACGGCAGTGTGATATCCATCCACAGTCGACGGTCTAAACTACCTTTTGAACAGGGGCAGTGGCACCACTTACAGAATGCCTTCCACTTGGACTGATTGACCGCTGTCGTAGATTCCGTGGTGGATTCCACCATTCTTTTTGCAGCTTCTTGAGAAACGCCTGCCTTAAAAAGAGAATCTTGGAACACCTGCAAACGTGTAGCCGTAGCATCTCAGGATTCAAGTGAAACAGGTTCATTCGGAGTTGGTGCAGTAATTTCTCCCACTGAGGTAGTTCCCTTGGAAGATCTATAAGAAGTTCCAGTAGTTCTGGGAACCAGGGTCGCACTGGCCACCACGGTACTATAAGATAGACCACACATTGGTGAGTCGCGATCCACCCGTCCACAACCAATGGTTCCAACATGTCGCCAATAGCTCCACCAAGGGAGTCTCCCAAATCTGTGAAATATGCCAGAACACTTCCTGGTGTAACTGCCATTCTGTCGGATAATCTGATTCCGCCAGGATAGATAATCTGCTAATACATTTAGGCGACCCAGAATATGGAGAGTCTGAGTATGTTGTTTGACCAGCATGGGTAGAATATAATCCATGTTAACTCCAGGAGTTGTGGGGATCTTGTCCCTCCCTGCCTGTTTATGTAGGTCCGTGACTACTAACCGCTTGGAGGCGTACAGTTCCAGTAGAAATGCTTTCACTGCCTTGAACTCCAGCACATTGATGTGACATGACTGAAGTTGGGGGGACAACGTCCAGCTCACTGGCTTGGACTGCAGGTGGGCTCCCCACCCTGCCAAGGATGCTTCGATGAAGAGACTCAGCGTTGGTTGAAACGGCGTCAGCGATACTCCTTGTAGAACATTCCCTGTTTGAAGCCACAAACTCAGGAGAAGTTTGACATCCGGTGTCAACACCACTCGGGGGTTCAAATGACGCACAGGCCAATGAGCATTTAGGTGAACTTGTAAGGGCCTGAGATGTAGATGCCCACGTAAAGTCACGTTGTGAGCAGAAGTCAGGAGTCCCAACAGAGACACGAACTGTAGCGCCCGGCACTCCGACAACTGAGCCATACTGCAGACCGCATGTACGGTCTTGTAGATGGAATGTCTTGAACTCGAGGGTATTGTATTCTACTCCTCTGCGCCGGTACTCTGATGTCTGATTTGACTTTTAGCGGAAGGTAGCCTAATCCTAGTAGCAGGTTCCAAACGGACCTGACGTGGATCGGTGTTCCGTAACAGGGAATTGTCCAAATGAAAATGGTATCTGATACCCTTACTGTGGATGAACGCAGCTACCGGAGAGAAAATCCTGGATAGAACCAGAAATTTGAACTTCCTGTGGCCCACTACAAACCATAGGAACTTGACAAATCGTTTGTAAATTGGGATGTGTAGGTAAGCATCTTTCAAATCCAGCGAAATGGTCCATTCGCTCTGCCTCATTTCCGAACGGATAGTGTTGAATGATTCAATCCGGAAGTGGGGCGGTTTGGACAGGAACTTCTTGTTGAGAACGCGCAAGTTTAAGATCATGCGTTTCTCCAGAGAATCTTTCTGGAGACCAGGAAAAACGAGTAGAACCCGAGAGATTGATCTGATGCCGAAAGTTCTCGTACAGCCCCTTTGTCTAACAAGGCATGTACCGACGACATTAACTGACATTAGCATGACCCAACCCGTCATTTACAAGTCTTAGAGCCCCTCACACCCCTTGAGGACTTCCAGGAAGCTTTAGCTGCAGGGCGACCCCTAGTGACTGTATCCAATGATGAAGAAGATGGTACCGGCATAGGCTGGAACATAGATCGGCATATCAGCCAGTAGATCCTTTCTGCGGTGGATAACCAAAGATGCAGGCATATAAGCTTGACATCCTGGTCACCCATCTTGCTGAGTAAGTTATTAAAGGCAAAAAATAACCAACCCAGATGAGACGAGAACGCAACAGATTGCCTGGCTATGTCCTCTAAGACAATTTCCTAACGTACAGACATCAAACTATTCTGTCTAGACGGAAGCTTACCAGCCGGAACAGGTCCACAAACTCGAGGTCTAGTGAAGCTGCTTTGCTGGACCAAGCTGATCCATGAACTTGGTAAGATCTGAAAGAAGTGCGGAACAATGGCATGGTAAAAGACTCTAGATTCTCCGAACAACCTGAAGATCCCTCAAACGCCAAATCCGACAGTGGAAGAAAGGAACGGTGACAAGCCTCCAGCGTAAAATCCCCCATTGTCGACAAACACCTAGATCTAATCTCATGGGCGGTGTCATGTTGGGCCATAAACGATACAAAAGAGCCAACAAGTCATTATACTGCTGCTTTGCCGTCAAATCAAGCTCTACCTCCTTGAATAATGGGGAAAGGCTATCTGCCGACAAGTTCACAGGCAAGACGGGGTGAGACCAGAAACCCGACAAAGGAACAGAGTACGATACCGGGTTATTGAGAGTGTCGGTAGCTGAAGGAACTGGAAACCGAATAAATTCAGCTATCAAATTAACTACGGACAACAAATGCTTCAACTGGGACAAAACATTGACATCAGACAGCGAACCAGGAGCCAGAAGTGATGAGAGAGACTGGAAACCCTGGGACAGGCCAACAACAGGTACATTGGACAGCCTTCCGGAACAGGCTTGAGAAAGGTACTGGAATCCAAACTAGAAGTGGATGAAGACACCGGAACTGGCACCCTACGAGAACAAAAGTGACAGGAAACGAACCAGAAACCGAGTGCTAACCGGAACCAACAATCTAGGAGGCAGAACCGGTAACCGAGGGCCTAGCGCTGCGGGAGAGGCCGGAAGAAGGAAACTGGAACTTGGAACCACAACCCCCGGGATGTCAACGTCTAATATGTCGCTGACTGGAAGTGCCGGAAGCCGCAGACGGAACCGGAAACTGTGCGAAAACCGGAAGAGGCAGGAAGTTGAGGAAGTTGAGGGACAACCAACTGGCTGGAACTGGAAAACTGAAACGACGAAATCGGCACACGGATTCCAGGGGAAGCTGACCACCTAGCGCCGCAGGAGACAGAAACAGCGGCTAGAACCCTCTCAGGAAGTCATGGGGAAAACAGAAACAAACAGCTGACCAGAACTCGCAGGTTGAGCAGACGCAACCGGAACACGTAAGCCAAACGGAAGTTGATCCACTTCCTGTCTACCTAACACAACAGGCGACGACACAGGGAAGTCTGCGTGTTGCGTTACCACCACCACCGGAATATCAGATGAAGGCTGGATACCGGGAACCAGAAGCAAAAGAGCAGATGATGACTGGATACCAGAACCGGAAATGCAGGAAACAGCTGTCGTCTTAGAGACATCAGAAATTGACCTAACAGGCACAGAAAACTACGGAATCGCGTCAACAAAACGACTAACTGGAACACGTCGACAGGATGTGATGTACTCGTTCAACCTCGGCCCAGCTTTGAAGTTGACGACAGGGAACGACAACCCTTTTTCAGGCCGAAGTCGTCCCAGTCCTAGACAGACGGCCTAAACCGCCTGCTCTGATATCACTCACCGATCTAAAACCTGTAGGAAAAACAGAAACATCGGCACAAGACCATTTCCCATTCCCCAAAATGCCAGGCCAAGATACAAAATTACGTCCTTCACTCTTCGGCCTGAAGAAATAAAAGGATTTGCGCATGTCCGCACGGTCCGATCACGTGAGTCGGTGAGGGCCCAGAGGAGGGTTAATGTTTGAATTCTTTAGTATAGCAATAAAAATTGCGTAAAAGTGCATTAGTCAGTGGAAGTAAGTTTATTCTTATTTTGACAACTAAACTAAAAGCTATAAATAATCAGTAGCAAGTAGACAAACAAAATAACGATACTACCCTAAATCATCAACAAATGCCACATAAAGGGCACAAGTTTTAAGTAATTTATTGAATTTATAATTGTGAGGTTGGAACTTAACCCAAATTTTCCGGTAGTTTTAAGTTTGAACTTCATTAAATTTCAAGATTGGGTTTCAACACTTCTGACCCTTTTGCATAACATGTAGTTATGTGGTAGAGGGGGTCAAATTTGTGGAGGATTTAGAGTTTAAAAAAAAAATAATAACAATAAAATAAATTAAATAAATCCTATTAACAGTTAAAGGGCATTAGGTTCCTGTTGGTTATCTGAGAAAATCAGTTCTTACGCTGATCATGCTCTCCAGGCGAAGTCTTTGAACAGCCACTGGCAAATCATCTAGAGCCTTTCCAGGTCCTTTAGCTAACATGACTACCAGTTTAGACATGGTTCCATTGAACTTCCTCAGCGTGTTCTGTAGGGCTTTCCTATCATACTTTATATCCACAATGCCCTGTTCACATTCCTTTGTCCAGTAATACAACATCCCCAAACCACACACTTGGGAAGGATACTGAAATAATAGAAAAACATATTTGATCATATTCACTTTACTTTACTTTGATTGTAGTTGATGTTCCAAAACTTATTTCAATGACAGCAGTCCCAGTATAAGTGGTGGAGCAAACGGGTCCAACTCCTGCGCGTCACTTTTCCCTTAGGAACGTTTTCCAGCAAATCTGTAGTACTTCAACTCACAGCCCCAATTTAACCAGTTGTTAAGGATTCCGTTATCTTAAAAATTTACCAATGGTCTAATTTAGTATAGAAGTGACAAGAACTTTCTGATACATAAGGTGTGACCAATGTTAATTTCATTATAAACTGATCAATGAACCCTTCTTGCACCAATACTGACCACAAACTGACCTTTCATCTAGTTGATGAATGACATTATAGTTTATTCCATTGATTTGATTGATTGTGGTTTAACACTGTACTTAAGGTAATTTAACTCCTATGACAGATATGTGAAGGAAACCATCCTAAATGAGACTGGTAACACACACAAGGACACCTTGAGACAGACAGGACTCCAAAATTGGACGCCACAACAAATCCGCTTCTGAATACCCGTTAGCTCACAAAGCTCAATGCACAGGAAGCTCCCCCCATCCACCCCCGAGTTAATTTCACTGAACATCAGCTATTAATGAATGCAATATTGCCACTGTTAAAGATTGTGTTTACCTTAATAGACCATTCTTCAACAGATAGGCCGTTATCAATATCCTGAACAATGTTGATAATGAGAGCTTTCAGGGAGCTAGCCACAGATAGTTTTAAATGTTCTAACCACACCTCCACAGCACTGGTCAGTTTGACCTGAAACAAAAGGGTATACTAAACAATGTTATATCAAAAATATAAGACAAGATAATTATAATGTTGTTTTTTTCTCTCTCAGAAAATCGATATAATGATCAAGTCAGCTTTCTATAAAATGCACTTGAAAGCAGCCACTTTAGAGTACAGGCTGTAAGTAAATAAATTAACCAGCCCAGACATAAAAATACCAACTACAAAATAAATCTTAAACAGTTTGAATAAAGGTATTAAAACTATTTATTCAATCATATCCTCTTAATATTCAGCTAAGTTTGAATAATTTATATCACATATTCTTTTATAGAAAACAAGATAATTTTTAGAGGCTATATAATGACCTTATCATGTAAGGTAATGAATTCTCCTTCGGCACTGGAAACTGATACAGCATCAATCAACTGTGTCCTTTCTACTGATATCTCAGACGGTAAGTACACATGTTGGCTTAGAGCAGCGGGATTTATATTCTGAAAAATCAAGAGATAATTTACAAAAAACTGACAAATAAATGTATACATATAATCAGGAAAATGTCAAGCTGTTGATTACAAAGATGGCCAACAGATAGAGAAATTGTCCACAGATTCAGAAAACTTGCAGATGATCATGACAATTGCCCATTACATCTACTATGATATACAAAGATACTAGCTGGGTTGTTTATCATATTGATTTGAGTCATTGACTATGAAAGTAGTACTTCTTGATGTTGTGTCAATCTTTATTGATATTTATACCTTTTATGTTATTCTAGGGTTTAACAAGATCAACTCTTTCCAAAGAATTTGTAGCGAGAGCCCTGAAAGGCATTGAAAAAACAGACAACACCCTGCCTCAGACAAACACTCAGCTCCCTCAACAGGCATCGTACAATAAACTGGTCTACTATAAATGTGATACATCTGGAGATATATTGCAAAAAACAAAGCAACAATTCAAATAAAAAAAAGCTTCAGAAGAGTAATAAACAGATAATAAAACTAATCAAACTATGCACTACACATGCTCTGCAATGCTGTTGAACACATCTCTTTGTGTACATTAATAAATAACAATAAAGGATATGATATAACAAGACAATACAATGTGAATATAAATGCAGAAACTACATGTCTGCATGACAATTCTACATGCACATAAAGAACTATAAATTCAAGAACATGCAAATATTTTTTCTATTTAAAGCAGAAATATCAAGTAAAGAAAAGCGTAGTTTAATGTTTTTCTACCCCAGGCCCTATTTCATCAATCCTGAAGACTGCCTTAATCCATTTCTGATGAGCAGGGGACAGGCTGAAACGTCCATGACGTACCTGTTTTCTACCCTAAAATAATTGTTAGATGTATACATTCTTTAGTATTTGAAGGAGAAAGAATAAACATACATAAAATATTTTAGACAAGGTTAACTAGTCAATATGGAACAAAGTTAGACCTTTATACATCCAATCTGATGAGTTAGCTCAATCCCCAGTGGCTGATTTCCATGGGGTGGGTGGCCCTCGGGCCCTCTCTCACAATGTACATGTAACTACATGTAGATGACTTTAATCTGATGTATCCATCTTTTATACCAGTTTAATTGTATTAATTTCCACAATGTTTTAACAGTGCGCCAATTCTACTATATAGAATGTTGTTGTGTGTTTCATCTATATCTAGTGTTTTCGGTGTATAACAGTATAACATTTATGTAATTGAATGGTTATTGTCTTGTTTGTTTTCAGCTAGCAGGGAACATGGAGCTGAGCAGTGGCCATCTTGTCCTCACATTGTTAATTGCATCAGTATCCATGGAGGTGACTTCAACATTATTCAAGAACACCCCATTGCCACAACTCAACAGTATTAAATAAAAAGCCAGCATTTAGCTACCCATTTCGAATATCTAAATTGCCCAGGAGCACATTTCTACAACACTTCAACCGTTTTGTCTGTAAATGCCAGATAAAAAGTTGCATTGTAGGATAATGATAATTATTATATGACTAAGAGTAAGGAGTCATGGCTTTTAATAAATTTCTTTTGTTAGCTTTCCTTATCACAGTTGAATAAAACAATTAGTGTCCTGCATTTTGAAGTAGGTAAGGTTTACTTATTCCTTTAAATTGTGAATGAGTTACAGTGTTATACCAAGACTGATTGATTGGTTGGTGTTTGACGCCGTGCTCAAGGCTATTTCTACAAAAGACGAAGATATTAACACAACCAAAAATGTGAACTAAGCGTTATTGCTGTTGGAAAGATAATGTTCCTCCAGTGCTAAGTTATACCAAGAGGTTACTTTTAACTATATCTGAAACAACTGTGTGTCTATTTATACACTACAAAGCATATTAATTTGCTCTGTTGCAATTTATGAAATATTAATCCAGCAAATACAGTTTTACATATAATGCGGTACAAAGCCTGATCTACACGATTACTACTAAGCCTCTACTGTAATAAACAGCTATAAAGCCCACCTCATCAACCTGATCCTGTCAAAATAAAGATAAATACATGTATCAAAGTGAACCTAGCAAGTTCTGAACATTTGGGTGAAAGAGGCTTCGACAGTCCCACTGACTGCTTGTCAGATAGACGAACAAAGTGGGAACTGCTATGCTTTAAAGGAAATATTGCTCTCAAAGACTCATCAACAATTTGGAACAAGTCACTTATGCTGGACATCCCACCCCACCCCCATTCCCATTGTCTCCAGCACAAACATGAATAATACAAATATGCCCTATTCAGACGTTAAAATACTCTGGTGTTTAGTTTTAGGGGGAATTTGGTGAGATTATGACTTTTTGTATGGTAAGCATAAAATGTATTTAATGTTTTTATGTTAATGAAGCTACCTGCTTTAGCTTGTTCTATGAGGCTGATAAAACTTACATAAACATGAGCCAATCTTTTGTCTATTTTAGGAGGTGTGTCAGTGTTCACCATGGGTGTAACAGTGGACGTTGGCCTCTCTCTGTGATGATCTATGGATGTTCTCATACCCGAGCGACTCCTGGTGTCAGAGCCCTGGTCCATGTCTAACCCTGCTAACTTCTCAATCTCAACATCTGCTATACTACTGAAGATAGTCCTGAAGACAAAATACATCATACATTTTACAATAATACATCATCAAGTGGTATGGGCTAAGATAAATAGAGATTATTATGACAGTGGGGGATACCGGACTATGTATCAGCTCGAGTTGTCTGAGGTCAGAGTGCAGTATCAATCGAACTCGAAGAGCAAGATTGATACGCAGTCCGACCTCAGGCAACGAGAGCTAATACAATGGCGCGTATCCCGCACTGTCATAATAATCTGTTTATCATATACCTTCAATATTTTACGAGAAAATCATTT
>JAVFBZ010201344.1:3209-13760 GCA_032466195.1 Katharina tunicata | reverse complement strand
CGGTAGAACTAACAAATTTTTATCCAGGTAAAGGCTGCGTATCTTTCTCTACGGTAAGCACTGACACAGGGACACTGGAATTGTGTCTTTTTTTATCTCACATATACGAATATATTGGCACGATTAACTAAGATTGTTGATTGATTAGGGTACTATGCTATACTTAAGATGATTTCTCTCACATGACAACCTAAACCACCCTCAATAATGTTAGCAACAAAAAAGACACCACAGCACATTTACAGGGCACTATAATAAATGAACATGTGTCTCAGAGACTAGCAGGAAACAGGATGCTCCCAGCCAACAAGCCACTCTTAACTGACGCAGGTGGCAGTTTGGTTCAAGTAAGAACATAAGCAATGCATGGATAACGATACGTGTAAGTCTCAGATTATGCCATTTCATTAATTTCTCTTAGAAAATCAGTTTGAGATTTTGTAAATTACTTTTCCCTGGTCATGACTCATGAGAGTACACCAGCCTAGTATGACATTACAGGAAATTCAATATGCCCTAGGTTAATCTACCTTCACATCATTTACAGGCCAGAAATTCAAAATGTCACTCACATTATGCAAATGTCCTAACAATTATTAGGACAAATAATTGCTACATGTCAGTGGCAGTGAAAACTGTTTGAATTCCAGACTTCATAAACTAAATGTTTTTCTTTTAATATCAGCGAAACTCTTTGGTCTTAGTGCTAAGAATGAAAAATGTAACCCTTAAGAAGCCAGACAACATACAAGACAAAGGTTTTAGTACAGTACACCACAAGAAATCACAGATGGTTGGGTGGGAGACTCTTGTGCCCTGGTGCTGTCTTTGCTAAGGTGGTTCAAGTAGCTGATTGTTGTGATGTCCTGCTTATGTCCTGCTTATATCCTGTAAATATACTGTCCTCTGCGTTGCCAGTGTCGCAAGGGTGGGCTTTTATTCCGTCATATGAGTAAGTAACATATATGTTATCTTAAATAAAACGTAAAACCACCATAAATCGGTTTCTTATTGCCTCAGAGAGCACCAGGGCAAAGGGATTTTTAACCAACACCATAGAAATCTGGGTATTAAGGAAATTGAGTAATGGTAGATTAACATGTACGTGGAGTTAATAAAGCTCACATATCACATAACAATCAACATGTGGGCAGTAAATATACCACAGACCTACTGCGCTTTGGCATTTAAGTAATAGAGAAGATAATTGCTTGCACAATCCATCCATGATTGTCTGGCATACAGTACATACATGTACATGTATATATAAACAATGCTTGATTTTCTTATTCACATCATGTGGATATAATTTCCACCGCACTCAATGTACATGTGGAAAATGAATCAGACATAAGAAATCAAAGAATTATGAATCTGGCCGAGGAGACTCAATTAAGCGGACCGATATAATGCTAAACATGATAAAACACAATAACAACTGATACGCTCAGAATGATAGAATAAGTTGATTATTCCAAATAAAAAGTTTATTTTCAGTTTGATTTATTATTGATAGCAATCAATATTAACGAATCTACTGAACAGATATTATTAGTTAATTAAATTAACTCCCCTTCTTAATCAGAGACAAGCTTCTAAATATGTCTTCACATCGATTATGTTAGGCCTGTGACAATTAACAAGTAGGCAGGCAATCAAGTATATTTTATGGGGAAAGTAAATTTATAAACCAATAGCTACATGTAATATCACTTTGTAAAAAATTAACATGTCTTCAAAAACCAGTAGAACAAGAAAATAATCCCCAAAATACAATTACGCAAAACTCAACACTGATTCAAGTAAACAAGAAACTCAGGTACATTGCTTTAGTCACTAGACTGAACTAAAAAGCATGAGCGTTAACATAAACCATTTACCGTTAGTATGTACAAACTGCCAAAGTAAGTCACATACGGGAAAGGCTACTGTTAATGTTTACAAGTGAGCCTTGAAATCACCATACCCTAATTTCTTGATTACCAAATCTCACACATAAGGAACCGTTAGCAAGCTCAAGCCTGTTGTGAGATGTGAGCTTCAAGGCTATATAGCACTACACAGAATTACTCAGTCAATCCAGTAAAGTTTTGGATCAAGGTACAAATTATTAATAAAATGAAAAATGAAGTTTGTTGGTTTGGTGTTTTATACACAAGGTTATTTCACTTACACACTAGCAAATGAAGGCGGTGCTAGATTTTCTTGGATTAATAAACTGAACAAGGTACCTGCACACAAGATATGGAATTGCATGGCTCAGAGTTACCAATAAAAAGTCAGCAGCCTATCTTCTTATCTGTGCATCAGGTGTAGTGAATGCCGCCATTTATTACCGGCGGTTCAGTCCCAGGCACTGAATGCCGTGGGTTTGATTTCCAGAAGGCTCACAGAAAAATTTCTGAACTAGAATCTGTTCAGTCTACAACAATGTTATCCCCCCCCCCAACAAAAAAAAAAAAAAACAACACAAAAAAAAATGCAAAATGCTCTTAAGTTTTTAATTAATATCTTAGAGAATGCTAAAAGTATTGTCTACAGATGAAGCCACAAGGAAACCTTCAACTGTCTGTCACAGTGCAAAGATGAAATTATTGATTCTCAAATATTTACAGTTCTCTCTATTTGTTTACTGTCCTACTATTGTCTATTCGGCTTAACAATCTCCAACAGTTCTATTTGACCAGGGTGTGGACTCAATATTAACCGATGTTTACATCCATCATTGACAATTACTCCAGCTTCTTCACAACAAAGATCTGGCAATGATTTTTAACTGAGCAAGAAATATTGAGAAAAAAATATTCTATGTTATTTCTTATGGAGTTTAAATGTTGCCAATAGTTCTATTTGGCAAGGGCGTGTTGGTTCAACATTGACCTTCATATAAATCCATCAATTCCAGTAAAACTTCTAGACCCATCTTGTCAATAATCTTAAAAGACTCTTGAGCGGGACAAGGAATATTGACCTAAAATGAAGCCCTTGGTTTTCAAATATTTGTATATTGTCATAAGCTGAAATATTTCTCAATTTTTCTGTTTGACCAGGGTGGGGATTTAGTATTAACATGCATGATCACCTATCAAAAACAACCCTAATTATACACAGATCTATTGGTATTCAATTCAAGCCAATAACAACTCATCTAGGAAGACTTGTACAGGCCCATTAATTTTTTTTCTGAAAATAGTAAAACTTATTTTTTCTTTGCACATACATGTGTATGGTCATGTCATTATGTTTTTCTATCGTTCTATTTGATCAAGGCGTGGTTTTAATATTATGTGTAACCTGGCTATTAATCCATCAAATTCAAATGTCATAAAAAAAGTCTGGAAAACTTCATGAAATATTATAAAGATGGCAACTAAACCTATCATTTTTCCATTTCATCATTTCTGTAAATATTGACCAACGACTGACACAATGTTTACATTCTGTGAGAAATGCAAACATAATGGGGTTTGGAAACTGAGAAGCACTTAGCCCAGAAAATGTCTGGTTAACACGTAACATGGAGAATACATATCTGTGTTCACGTTCAGTAATCGGATCATATATTGGTAAACTTATCTCTCTCAACAACACAACCCGGCAGCCAGAAAACAGCTGATGGCTATAAAACATAATGATATCCACGAAAAAACAGACTGAAAAGGCAGGCTGTCTGGGAAATTAGCTAAATCATCAAATTACAGACACGTGAAGTCCTTTTTTTTATCTTAATGTTTCCAATACATTATCTTTTAAATAGATTGAATTTTAAATTTATTCTTATCTTTGACATCAGTTTTTTCCTTTAGAGTCTTCAACCCTCAAAGTTGTTAGAGAACTACAAATTTGGCACGGCATTTAGAAAATGACAGCGCAAAAGAGAAATTCAAATTCTTGGTTTCTTTAGAATGCCCTAAATCACCTAAAATTTTAATCCTAAAATTAATAATTTGAAATAATATCTGAGAGTCAGATGACAACATTTCAGATGGGGAAAAGGTGACAGCAATTGCGCGATCAAAATTATAGTCGATTGATTGATTGGTGTTTTACGCCACATTCAGCGATATTTCAGCCACGCTGTGGCGTGAAATTATATTCGATTTACAGTAGATAAAGAAATAAAAGTGATGTAAATAAGCAATATTATTAACCTTGCATTGATAATCATAACAAAGTAGAAGACAAGGGCACATGTAACTATGGAGGATGAAGGAGATACAGAACTGTTGTAACATGGCAAATAATATAACATAGACTGGAACAATTATAATCATATTAACTTGATTGATTGGGGTTTTGCATCGCACTTAAGGTTGTTTCACTCATATTACAGCGTGTAAGCCTCAATCGGTGAAGCAGAACACAACTACACACTGGCTTCCTGATGCCCCTTAACATAGAGCGCGCCAGGGCACTAGGAGGCTTCCACCCAACCACCACCTATTGACTTTTGAAGATAATTACATGTAATTGGAAAAAGTAACAATTAAAAGTAACTATCTGGAATAAAGTAGGTAATTTGGATAATAAAATGACATGTGTGAGCAAGATCGTGACGTACACGGGGGTGTCTATTTATTTGCTTTGTTCTCAACAAAAACCCAGTGGGTAGACTTTTGAAGGTTTGTTTGACACTTGAACTGATAGCTGTTGCGAAATCCTTCAAGTTGTGCTCTAAATGAAAAATACATAGGGGAAAACTAATAAACTTCTATCAAGATTTGAAAACAGCAAACAATTTTGCCATCAATCTGTCAATCGCTAACGGTTAATAGCAGCTACAAGGCAGTCAGTAACTAGGGATAAGTTTTCTGATCCTTGCTATTTCTTCCCTTTTTTATAACAGGAAATTTGAACATTTTTCTTCTTCTTAGATGTACTTGTTACATGTAAATCTTACTTGCTTCTCTTAAATGTAAAGCTTGTGCTAACAATTTTTTCATAAAGATATGTTTATGCCAACACATGTGATGCTATAATAAGAAATATACTTTTTCTCTTCTTCATGCTGCTTTTATTTATCTCAAATATCATGTTTTTACTTATATATCTATTAATAGAGTGAATGATGTAAGATATAATGCTTTTAGTGTTTTTCCTGCGTAGAAACATAACTAGGACTCTTGAATAAGCAAAACTAAATAACTGCACAAATCATATTTTGCACCACGGTACACTTTAGTTAACATCAAGTTTTTTTTAAAAAGTCTTCTGCAGAAACTTAAGAGAAGTAGGCTGTAGAGTCTACACAGAAAAAAAACAACACAGGCTGCAAAGTGACACATAAACCATTTAAATAGAAATATGATTTTTCGGTCCATATCATGTATGCAGAAAATAAAACAAAAACTATCAAGTAAAACAGGACAACAACAACAAAAAACTGAAAAACCCCAGCTGCGTATCTACTTCAAAATTAATTCATTTTTATTTACAAACAAGACGATAACGCGGGTAACAGATACCATCAAAATAATACGAAGCAGACATGCTCCTCAAACAAAGGATGTGGGCTGCAAGAAAAAAGGAGTTATTGCGGTTTGTTAACTAAAGAACTGAACATATGCTTGGCACATGTTTCAACATCAGTAGAGCAGTACGGGCCTTCAATAACAAACAGGTCCTTAATTTGAACAAGGTGGTGGAACAGTTTCATACTACAAGTAGTAATGTTGGCATAGTGTTTTCTGTTCCTTCACCACTTGTATTATCAGTACTACTAAACCACTAAAATACTAATAAGTTATATTTGTGTGTTTGTTTAATTGGGGTTTAATGCCACACTTAAGGTTATTTCACTCATATAATGGTTAACCAGCACAAAGGGTGAACGAAACCACCACCACTGACACCGACAACACACAATCACACATTTACAAAATGAAAACCAGAGGCCTGTTCAATCGTGTAAAGGACTCTATTGAACAAAATGGAGTGCTCACTCACCGCTCGTTAAATAATACAAAATGGCAACCCCTATAACAAAGGAAATGTGTGACCCATATATTTAACCACCTCAGATGAGTGCAAGGGAGCACTTGGGCAAGCGACCGTGATCGCTCTGCTTATTGAACAGGCCTCAGTAGACCACAACAAATGAGCTTCCTGAAGCCTCTTAGCAATATAAGCTCAGAGAGCCAGAGAGCACATGAGGCTATCACCCTTCCATCAGCCTATTAAGTTATAAAAAGACACTAGTTTAATATGGATAATAGCTTATTTAGTTTTATTCACGTTTCAAACCTATTTCAGGGATCGTTTCCAAGATATAATGATGAATACATTTTAATTAGTCCATATCCCACATATCAACGTACCCAGCATCAGTGTGATTACTCTTGCCAAAAAAATATAGACTGCATAAACATAAAGTTTATGAGTTTGAGGTGCCAACGAAAAATATAATTAAATATTTACGAAAATAATAACTATAGTTTAAATATTTACGAAAATTATAATTTATAGTTTAAATATTTACGAAAATTGGTTTGACAAAATATTTCAAGGTGAAGTTAAGTTCTGCCATAGAACATATGCTTAAGAAGTCTGACTTTGAACTCATTCCAGACTAATTATTATGAGATTTCCTGCAGATAAATCACAATCATCTATTCATTATTCGACTGTGCTGGAGAAAATCAAAACTATTGACTGAAAGATGAACTTGAAGGACAAATGGACATACGATTTTGATCAAAACTATAGACTTAAAGATGACATTAAGGGACAAATAGATATATATATATAAAAATGTAAAATTTAATTAAAATGAAAAATTTCATAAAATACTGATGATCAAAAAATGTATTATATTAGGATAATTTTTCCCGGTTACTTTTTTCAATAAATTTTTTAATATTTATCATTTTGAGTGATAATGTACTATACAAGCTAGAAAGGAAGTGAACAAGCAAGCATGTATCGAGTATCTCATAAAGATCTTGCAAGTAAGCGAAAAACACAGTCTTAAACTAATATGATCAGACTAATATAAATCATGAGAGCTGACAAGTAATAAGTCCACCAGGTAAGTTATGGGTTCTTTTAGAGGACTTGGGGTAAGCAAGGCAAGTTTTTAAAAGTGAAAAATAAATATCAACGACAGTTCTGTTCAATATCTTTTATATAAAAGTTTCAAAGAATACATGTCTATGTCCATGTTGATCATGTTGAACAGCTTCAATATCATTTAATAAAGAAATGATATCCAAAATTATCAGGTATTTGGTGTAGATAATAAACCGAGATTTGCAAAGAGAGCTGCAATATTTAGTTTGACATGTTTAATATCTTACACAAACACTAGATATTGATTTTGTTATTTGCTTTGCTAGTGTTTAAAGGCAACACTCAAGGTCACTTCACTCATATCACATTCAAGTCTCTGAACAATCTGTCAAATGTTAAGCGGTGTACTTAATACACCCAAAAAGAGACGTCTTCTGTTTTTAATAAACTTTAGCTACAGCTGTATGACACCTTGCATTTATATAATAGAATATCTGTTCATACACAAATAACTTGATTAATAACAATCTACTTAAAATAAACTTGTTAATATTAATAAAAGGCAATACAACAGAATAATTGCAATAGATAGGACATTGTAAAAAAATTTAGGTGCTGAGGATAAAAATATATCCACAGTGTGGTGATTAAGTACGTCTGAATAAATCACTGTCATAACTAGTTATATTTGTTAACAAACAAATGGACAAGTTAAAAGAAGTTATAATCTAATTCTAGTTCCTTCATTAACCGGGGCTGCAAATAAATCTTGATGAATACATGTATTACAGACGTTACATGCTATTGCTCAAGGGAGAAAATGTCACAGTTTTTTCTGTCTAGTATGCACCAAAGCACAAAGAACTCATAACTTAATGCCACAAACCATTGTTTTGCTGATGCAAGTTAGCTCATATAACAACACAAAGTGAACTGGCAGACGGCACCCACAACCTGCAAGAGTTAGATAAGACAAGTATAAACAATTTGAAAATACTTCTAGCAACATCTTTCAGAAATAATCCTTATGAATTTCAAATTACTCACTCAGTTGTCAGCCAAAGAACATCAAGTTTAATTCCATGATACATGTAAATTGCACATTTCTCAATAACAATGATATTAAAGTGGCTCTAGGCAAACACCATTTTCTGGAGAGATAAAACCTACATGTGTATCCTAGAGGTGGCACTCAATGATTGGGCGGGCAGATAAGTGATCAAGTCCTAAGGAGATTCACACCTTAACTGATAAGACCTGTTAATTACAATCACCTGACAATTCTACCTTGTGATTTAATCAATAAGGCGCAAAATCAATTAGTGAGTCAAGCCGGCTTAGAAAGATCTTAGAAAGAGTGGTGAACTTAATCAGAAGGTAGGGTGATTTATCGACAGAAAGGGCAATCAATCTGGATATAGGGGGGATTATGGGTTTTGAATGAGGCACCAACGAGAGAGTGTCTGGTCGGGGCTGTGAGGGCCTGATGGGTATGTGGAATTAAGCTCTCAACTATAGGAAATGTAGTCCCCTGTCATAAACCTTTAACCCTATATTTCTTAAAAGGTCAGACAGATTAACTCGCAGTAATGGTTGACATGTAACCTCAAGGCTGCTCTGATCCGGGAAGACAAAGTAAGGTACAGCACCTCATTCACTTCCAGAAAGAGAAAGTCAAAAGTAAAAATCAAGAAACTGTGTAATAAATAAGTACAACATTGAACAGGTATGCAGTTGACATGCAAGACAGGTAACATGCATGACAAGTAACAGGTAACACAAATGAAAGCTTGTTTATTCATAAAAATCAAATAAGACAATACTTGAATGGTAAAAACAAAAAGACATGAAAAGCAATCTTTATCTGTTGTGTTGTTGTAGCTCGGATTCACTCTCTTTTCAACCAATTAAGAAAATATTGCACCCTTGCTTTATTTCATTCTGGATGCCAATAAGTACATGTATTAGGAGAAGGTCAGCAGTTTGACAATTTCCACCTACACACCTGAGGGTCTGCACATTTTACCCTTCAGTAGTTATTAATTAAAAATATTAGTAATTGAGGAACTGCATGTACATGTAGAGCTGCTTACAATGTATTGCTCCGCAAATCATGTGTACATGTAAAATTCCGTCCAAAGTTAAAAGCTATTGGGCAGGAAATGCAATCAAACTCTTCAAAGTGACAGCTGATTGTTTGATATTGATATCTCAGTAGGGGAGATAAAATTACAGGTAATGCAATGATCATAAACAAATAGTCAGGCTAGTCATCTCCCGTTTCCAATCAGCTGACACTCAGGTGAGGGATTAGAGTGGTAGCCAGGTATAATGGAGATAAGCTGTAGATTAACTGCAGAGGTGAGCGAGAGAGTTTCATTCGATCTGTATTCTGTATGTAGGTGTTAGGTTTCCTGATCCCTGTAGGGCTGGGTGAATACTTTTATACCACAAGGTATATTTTTTAAGGAACACACCCAAAACTCAAAATTTTGATATTTATAAGCTTACATTTAAGTCAAGGGTTTTAAAGGTTAATAATGCTTTTCAATTGCCCCAGAAAATCTATCCTGCAATCTTCAAATGCACCATTGAAGTCCATCCATATATTTTTTGTGTAAATGTAGAGAAAGAAAATTTTGCTTGCCTCCGCCGGGATTCGAACTCCGGTCTCTGGCTAGCAGGGCATATACATGTACATGCATGGAAACCAGAGAGTATCAATTTGTTTAAAACGTTTTTGTTAGATTCACCAGAGTACAGAATATAAATTCCCATTATTTCAGGTTTGACAGAAGGCGGGAATAAAGTCTGCAGAAGACTTGTTCTAGCCCATATAGGCCATATAATTCATCTTTATACATTGTAAAGTATGCATATGTTATAATGAATTGTGCTGTGTATGGTAACGGTATGTTGCGGTAATTTAATTTAATGGGGAACATCTGCCCAATGCACTTTGTAACCCGCCGAGTTACTTGAGAAAAGCCAGAGAATAAAGATTTATGCAAATTATATTTTCTAATTTCCTGTAAAATCTAAAAACTTTCTTCAACAGGACTAAATATGTACAGACGAAATATTTTTTGTGTCGTTTAGAAACAGATATTTGCAAAATGATCCTGAAAGTATGCTTCACCACATATTACAACGTCAACAACTACTTGAATGAGAAACCTTAAAAAAAAGGCTTGGGCGTAAATCCGTGTTAAAGAGAAAGAAGGATTCAAAGATAGGAGGAAGGAGCTGTTCTGGTCTTACTCCTGTCAAGCTGAGAAGAGCATTAAGGGTGATCTGTATTCTATGCAGTGCTTCAATTCGTGGCAAATCCTATCCTGCTGTACATAAAGACTCGTTTTTTAACACACAGCATGCTTTTCTCTGATCTGCTGAAAAGGATAACGAGAAAACTACGGAACCTTATCGCTCTTGGACTGTGACAAAATGACTGTTTTTTGGGGAGTTGTTGAATGATGCCTTTCTTCCACAGAGAGTAATGTCGAGATTGAGTTCAAAAACGCAATGGTAAGCCCACTGTTAATA
>JAVFBZ010201312.1:0-10534 GCA_032466195.1 Katharina tunicata | reverse complement strand
TATCACATTTAAGTACCAATCTTGCAGGTTCAACCCGTGGTTTATCACATTTAAGTACCAATCTTGCAGGTTCAACCTGTGGTTTATCACATTTAAGAACCAATCTTGCAAGTTCAACCCGTGGTTTATCACATTTAAGAACCAATCTTGCAGGTTCAACCCATGGTTTATCACATTTAAGTACCAATCTTGCAGGTTCAACCCGTGGTTTATCACATTTAAGTACCAATCTTGAAGGTTCAACCCGTGGTTTATCACATTTAAGTACCAATGCCGTGACGTTGTCTTGGAATACCGTGACGTTGTCTTGGAATGCCGTGACGTTTTTCCATTGTGTAGCCGCTCGCTCAAGCAAGCTGGCAGTGTGCCAAGGTTCCCTCGACGCTTGCTGGAAAGGCTGTCAAAAATGCTGTAACCGCAAATCGTCATTAATTGGCGAACTAAAAAAAGCCAGCACCTTTTCGATGCCCGTGTAACCGCGGCTATAAACTCCACTCAAATAAGGTCATTGTCAGGATAATTAACGGGCAACAATTTAGTACCTAGACCCGTCTTTGGTACACGCTACAGGCTGCCGCATGTAGGTCAGCTAACAGACAATAACCAGGTGTTTTATTTGATGTCAAGAAAAGATGTATCGCAAAAGATATTTGTCATGAGCTAAGCCAGCCTGCGGTCTCGATGAGGCAAACAAGATGTGTGCCTACACACGACCACAAAACTGCGTATTGCCATAGAGCGTAACATAAAACAATTAGTTAAATCTGGAAACTAGTATAACGAGGTGGAAAATTCTGAAAATACCATGAAAGGTAATTCACATGCTAGGTTTAACCATAACAAAATCAGCTTTAATTTCTAGTGGTTATATTATAATCATTGCGTATTCTAGAAACCAGTTATCTCACCTGGTGTGCTAGATTTCAGCGAAACTCCACATTCATAGATTCTTGAAAATCAACTTTAACACTGGAGGTCAAGGTTTTCCTTATAAGTGATTTAATTTATTGATTTTTTTGATTGGTGTTTAACGATGTACTCAAGGGTATTTCACTTATATGACGACTTTTGCGTTGCCTGTGTTTGGTGGAAAACCGAGAAGAAACCTCGTAAAATCCACCCTGCGTTCTCCGCAGCCACCGAAAATCTAGCTTTGTATACCAAAGTTCGATGGCAAATCGCTTCCTGGATTATGTGAGGGGGCCGCACCGTGGCTCCGTTGTTGAGCGTTGGACTACGGAGCCCCCTTCACTGTATATGGAATAGCCCCCCTCCCCCCTAATCCTCATAGTAAAATATACTAACAAACAACTTTGAGAAAGGGAATGAATTTATTTTGACTCCACTTTTCGGCTTATTCAACGAGTCATCGTCACGGCTCCCTATTTCAGTATCAAAATGAATTCATTAGCGTTCGTGGATTTGCTAAAATACATTACTGTGGTGTCCTCGTCTGTATCCATTAAATGGCATGTGGAGTCTTGCTTGTTTTCAGTGACGATTTGTGTTTATTCCATTATGCATTGGGCGGACTCGTCGTCTTTTGGTTGAAACGAAAACTCCATTCAAACGAACTAACCCTTTATCAGTTGGATTGGTATTCAGCCATATATAAGTGAAATAACCTTGAAATTTAAGTATTTAATACGATTCAAACTTCAATCACTAAATCTTCTATGGGAAACGGGTGGTTGGGTGGGAGCCTCCTGTGCCCTGGTGCTCTTTGAGCAAAGTGGAAACAGGAAGCCGATTTGTTCAGTGTGTTGTCCTGCTTTTTTTCCTTCGTCCTCTAGCACTTTGGGTGGGTTGTTGGGTGGGAGCCTCTTGTGTCCTGGTGCTCTTTGAGCTTAGGGGCACAGAAAGCCGATTTGTGGTGTCCTCTTTGGTTAATGTTATATGTAAATGTTTTGTCCTGTCTTTCATGTTGCCAGCGTCTCTATGGTGGTTTCCTTCACCGCGTGGGCTGGCACGCCGTCATATAAGTGAAATAACCTCGAGTAAGGCGTAAAACCCCAATCAAACAAACTAGCACTGTGGTGTCATCTTTGTTGCCAGCGTCATTTATGGTGTTTCCTTGCGCCCATTGGACTTACACATCGTCAAATACCTGAAATAACCCGAAGTCCAACCAATCCATAAATCTTTTGGGAAACGTCTCATTTTACAAACAGCTGAAGGCTATTAATGGTTTTAAAGATATGATTTACGGTCAAGTTGTTTGAGTAAAAGATTAACTAAATTGCCTCAATCGTATCGCAGGATTAACAAGAAACGTAAATTGTTAAAAAAAATATATATATTTATGGCATCTAGGCGATATATTTTTAACATGCCTCTAAAAGAAAATATATGTTTTTTGACATCAGAATTTACATCAGAATTAACGTACATCAGAATTAACGTACTCTGCAAATTATTATCTGAAATTTTCGATTTAATGCATTTCATTATAATCTATTTATATGTTTGTGCCTCATGTTGTACTTGAAAACTAATTGACTCCTATGACGACTTTGTATTATCGATATGATGGAAAACCGGGAGATAAATTAAAGAAAGATATATACGTTTGGTCACATTTGTATAAAACGCTACATTGATTCACTTCGGTGACGGACAGAAAGTCGGAGGTGACGGACGGTACCGGAGATGGGCGAAGTTGAACTAAAATTGAGCAGACCAAAGCTCAGCAGGGGGCCCAGCAGCCCAACGCTCAGCGAACTGATCCACGGTGCCGACGTAATTGTTTACAACCGGATTACATTGGGCTGAATTGCATTCCATACCATTACCCTTTTATGCTTTATTGTTTTTTAAATAGGGCATTAAATTAATATACCGCTACCTTAAATTAGACTGAGTCTTGTTTTTACATCTCCAAGACATTTCTTTAATTAATTGAAACATAATAAGTTTGTCTCGTTAGAAAATTAATTCCATCTACTGTAGTTTTAATTAAATTTGCAGAACCGTGAATTAAATATCACTTTATTAAAGTAGATTAAATTGTAACATTTAAATAATTAACTTTATGCATATGCTATATACCTTCTGTGCCGTAATATGCTTGTAGACCGTACTAAATAATTTCGCTGTTTCGAAAATAACATTTTATTATTCTCGATTTAATGGGGAATTGTCCTAAACATAATCATTCTTAAATTTAAATTTATATATTCAGGTAGCGGTAGTCGAACTGTATATATGTGTATATAATGAAAAAGGAACGCAGGTGGAAGTATACATAAATATTCATTCATTGATACATATTGTAGAGATATAGTAATTACACTTATATCGCGTACCTTTATTAACTTCCATTATAGATTATACATTATATCTTATATTTTTTTTTATCATTTTGACGCGTATCTTTATTGATAACCATTATGAATATATCATTAAAATCTGAGGAAGTTTTGCCGTCATTTTGACGCGTACATTTCTGGGCCTCCGTTTACTTTTATAAATTAAATATAAATATGTAGAGAAGCTTGGCTGTATCAATTCCTAATACATATGAAACAATGACTTAAACAATACATAAAACATGACAAATTTACACATATATTGTACGCAGCTAAGTCGTCATTTGAATGATTTTGAAGGAACCAGTTCCAAAGGTATGCTGGAGCTATATATACATTTATAGCAGTTCGGATGAGATGTTTATAAAAACGAGATCTGTCAATTATGTTGTTAAATGTCAACAAGGTCTTGTGACACAATCCTAAACAGACATTTGTCATCACATGGATTTCCACGTACCAAGAACAAGCCATGGTTTCTTGCGGCCCCTGGGCAGTGCTCGCTATTGGGGCCGTGCTCTTAGGCGTGGCCCTGACTAGTGTACAAACTTTATCATTAGGGGGCCACGTGACCCCAAAGAGTAATCAACGAACAAACGGTAAGACGACTTTATCATTTAGTAATGTTTTTAAAAAACCTTTTGATTCTGATATGGTGATTTATTATTGCTTTAATGCTCCTATATTAATATGAACTTTCTAAGAAAAATAAATTTGATTTTAGTGTTTTTCGAGGTGGAATATCTAAATATATAAAATAACGAGTATGTAGACATGTACACGGCCTTTGCATATGAAGGCTTATATAAAGGAATTTGTTTAAAAGGCGCATCTTTGTGTCTTTCTTCTTAAACTAAACATGCAGCGAAGGAAGCTTAAACATGAGTAGTTTGGGAATTACACGTTGACTGGGTTATGGGGTGACAATCCGAAACCTGCTTAAGGGGAAGTTGGCAGTCACGTAGTTTTCCACCGAGTTTTCCACTTGACGAGACCCCGTTTCCGTGACTTAATATTGGCACCGCTGTCGTATAAGTGAAATAACCTTCAGTACGGCATAAACGTAAGCTAAATTAATCAACAATCAATATTTCTGATAGTTCTTTGCGTTCCAATAAATGTGCTGAATGAAAATGAATTATATTAAATACGGCACAAAAGAGCTAATATCTACCGGTACAAGCAGCTATATGTTCAAGACATTCGAATAATCAAACCGTACAGACTCTGGTAAATCTAATTATACCTCCATGATCTAACCTCAATATATAACCTTTCGCAGTTATATAACAGATTTTGTATAAGTATAAAATGAAGCGAGGCGGTTATAATGAAATATATATAGGCCTCGAGCAATTTTTTCGTTTTTATATCTATAAAACCAATGATCATCTAAAATTAGCAATCATATCCTGTAGCGAAAGCTGATTATGACGAGTTACCTTTAGCGAACAACATGGACTATATACTTGATTTCGGCTGATCATCGGTATTTATAAGTTAGGCAAGCAGTTTTTGTAGTAAATCTCTTCAGGTCATATTGCCTGTGGCTATAAACAATTGACAATTATTCAGTTTATTAAGTTCACAAGAATTTATCCGTGTTGAGATAGACAGACAATTTTGAAGGATTTTTTGGAGACTATATTTCACGCCACAGGTATTGTTATGAAGACACAGACAATGTGGCGTTGACAGTTCACCATACATTTCAATACTTCATATTCCAGGTCTACTTAACACATTGTTTGTTTAATTTATGTTTAATGGGTATAACAATAACATGACTAATTTGCCTTGCCGATGTACGCTGCAAAACCTGGAAAAATCTACCAGTATTTAAAAAAAGCACCCCGCGACCTCCATAGCCACCGGAAACTTCCCGTATATACTTCTCTTTCATACTTATTCCTATTGTGATTTTTAAATATTTTATAAATAATAAATTTTATGTGAAACGGCGTACATTTCATCAGTAGAAACAACATGTTCGAAAATTAATTTGAGTTCAGAGGTAATTAAATAATGTGGCACCTGTTAACTTTATACAACGACATATAATTTGTCGTGTTTTTTCAATAACAGTTTTAGGCTTCTTAGTAAATTAAGGTATGTGTTCAAGGCGAAAAGTGACGGTATACATGACTGTTAGTGTCAAAAAGGCCACACGAAATTTAACTTAATTATATGTTCAACCGTTTGATCTGCGAGATATCGCTTGTTATTTCGTGTGTATAGTCTATAATTATTGCCTTGATAGATTGGCCTGTGTTGCCCGAACTTGAACCGCCCATAGTCAACAATTCAGTCATCCCAGCGAACAAACGTAAAGTCAAAAATCTGGTCACTGGACTCAATATTTATTCTTCTACAGAGCGTCTACTTCATACGAGTTAAATGACCCTAAGTACGGCATGAGTGTCTTATCTTGTGTAAGGCGATCAGTTTCTATTCACTGGACACATTTTGTAACTTCAAAGAAAGAATGACTCGTTTCGAATGAAAAAAATTATATTTCGGGATTCTTTTACAAACCTCATTTTCTAAATTGTGTAGAATTTTAGATGTCGTGATGTTGTCGGGTTTTTTTCATCCCCAGCCCCAACGAAGTTAGCGGGGAATATAGTAATGGTTCCGTCGGTCACCTTTTACTTCCAGAGCATAACTGCAAAACCACTTGAGGTATCATTATGAAATTTAATATGCATATTAAGCAACTGAAACTGGCGCCTTAGATATTTTGAGGTTTTAAAAAGTTTCCATGGAAATAAATTGAGATAAGAAATAGTTAAGGTCAGCCATTGTTGTGAAGGATAACTACAGGACCATGAACTTATAATTATTGACTGTTTCCACTAGCATCTCCTCTATAAAGAATAACACTGACTATGGCCACAAACAGTTTTGGAGAACAGTTATTTATTTATGTATTCGTTCATTTATTTGTGTTTTAACGTCGTATACTCAGTGTCATTTTTCTCATATGACGATTTGGTGTTTTCGGTATATAATGGAAAATCGGGAAGAAACCTCGTAAAAACTATAAGTTCACCGCAGCCACCGGAAAATCTCGCTTTCATCCCTGATGTCAGGATTCATCTAATAGAAGGCCTACGTACACAAACATTAAAGTTGATACACACAATACAGCATGAAAACTCTACCAGATCCATGAACGTCTGTGTTTTTAGATTAACTTTATTTATATAAATACGTGCTGTTTTAAAGGCGGGGGGTTTACGGGAGCTTCCTGTGCCCAGTTGCTCTCTGCGCAGAGGGGTATCAGTTTTGTTGTAGTGTTACGTTTTTCGTCCTGTAAATGTCCTGTGGAGTCTTGGGCATCGCCAGTGTCGTGTATAGAGATTGCTTTCTCCCATTAGGCTGGCATACCGCCATATGAGTGAAATAGCCGTAAGTACGGCATTAAACCCCAAGCAAACACACAAACAAGCTCTTTAAATGTACTATACCGCAGAATTTCGTCCAAAAATCGACTTAAACCGGGATTTCTATATTGTTCTAGTATGGCCCAAAGTATATGCTTTCAGAAAATACCAAAATCGAGAATTTGCGATATACCGTATTAAAATAATAATAAAGTTTGCAAAATCTATAATGTGACCCGCATTACGATGTATAATGTATGCACGAGGGTTAATGACCCCTGCCTTATACGGAGGCGGTTTCGTGATTCGGGAAACTCCGTGAACACAATATCCCAAGTACTACAGCTGATCAAAGGTCGAGTGACTACTGGACCCGCCTTACTGATCTAATATAGGTGGTTCGCCTTGGCGTTGAATATTAACGAGGAAGACGGCGGCGAAAAGTCATTTGTGCATATCCAAGAAACTCGTCAAAATACTGCATTTTTTTATTTGTTTTCTCCCACAACTAGTGTGAATCAGTTTTATGAAAAGCAAATTGTTTAAATTTCACGAAAATATGATAAAGCTTCGTACAAAAATTATGCGGTATAGTTAGTACCTTTAAGGTACAAAAGGTGCGAGTTTTCAGACACAACTTTTTAGGACAACTCATGCGCAAATAGACAGTACCTATAGGCCAAACCTAACACGTCAAACTAATAATTGATCAGCCAAGGACTAATTACTTATCGTTTATAATTAGTCAGTTACCAAATCAGTATTAACCTTATTGTTATGTAAATATTTTTTCTATGGGTATAATCAATATGTATTTTGATATTCTTTAATAAAAATGATGCGATAAATTAAAGCGCCGGAATTTTAATTAAATTTATCAATATTAATTTTCTAAAATGGCTAATAATCGATTTACCATATATATTGTGTTAATTAAATTTGGATTTTGAATCTTTTATATCACGACATAAAATTCGTCTTGTTTTATTGATTTACCAATTCAATTTATATACTTCTTGTATCAGCGGTCGTACCAGTGAAGTTTTGAGGTCCAAAGTGATGACGTATTAAAATTGTTAAAGTCAAAAAGGCCGCTTTCTAATATGTGCAAGGGTTTGATCTGTAAGAAAGCACATGTCAATCGGCCAAACCTCGCGGGATTCTCGTTATGTGGTGGCATCACTATACACGCTCGAATGTGATAGGTGTATGAATGTCAATCGGCAAAACCTCGCATGATTTCTCGTTATTGTGTTGGCATAACTATAGGCTCGACCGTGATAGCTCTATGAATATCAATCGGCAAAACCTCGCGTGATTTCTCGTTATTTCGCTGTCATCACTAAGCTGGGTCGTGATAGGTGTATGAATATCCATCAAAATGATAAAAAAAATTAGTCCGGCCGTGATAGGTGTATATGAATATGTATCAAAATGGTACATTTTGTTCGCCGGGATCCTTTTTACCGCCGTATTCATATAAACACATAAGCAAACATGGAGCAACCGAGCGAATTCCATATGGCTTTAGATGCACAATGTTTAGTTCAGGAGTAAATTATATCCTGCATGTAAAACAAATTGAAATTGTGAAATCTGTCTACATTGGCAGTTTTACCTAGACTGTGAAAAAGTTCCGGTCAAAATGGCGATGATCGTATCACGTCCGAGATGATGTGCGCAGTACATTCGAGGACATTCCGAGTGGTGTGAGTATGCCTAAAAATTGCCGGAAGCCTATTTACCGCCATATGCACAATAAAAAAAGCGAGCGAAATTCTTACGGATTTAGAATACGCAAAGTTTAATTTAAGAGTACATTGTGTTGTGAAGGCAACGCTGGCTATGAAAAAGTTCCAGCTGAATTGGCGACGATCGCATCATATCCGAGGTGATGTACGTGCGCTGTACATTCGAGGATTTTCGCGTGGAGTGTATGTTGTTTCACATGAAGTCAGGGTCGCGTCGTAGCCCATGCAGTTGAGCGTTGGACTGCCGAGTCCCCTTCCCCGAACGCGGTATAGGTTCGACAAATTGTATATAAGAGGAAGTTGTTTCATGCAGTGGCTGTAGAGTTGGCTGGGGTTTTTTTTCGAGGTTTCTTCACGGTCCCTCTTCGATTAAATCGTGAAGACAAAACAAAATCGTTTCAAGATTTTGATATCATGCAGTTTAATGTGACGCTTTATTTGCTCTTCGCACCCGACACACAGAAACAAAATTGAGCATAGTTTTATATTGAGGTAGAGCCTTATTTTGTTGCTTGAAACCGCTACTATAAAACAACACTCAGCTCTTGGTATCTATTTGATGCAAAACATTATCTTGTCATTTTTAAAAAGCGACTACTTAGCATGCATTATTGAGCATGGATTCTTTTCAGTCTCCACTTCACCTTGTCTGGTAAATCCAAGACTTCACACCTACTTGTAACTTTTCAATTCTGGTTGTTCTATTTTTTCTTTCGGCGGAAGTTATATTTTGCCTATTTAAACCGCACCCAAAAATAAGTATCTCGGGTTAGGTAAAACTTTTATGGACTTTGTCTTATTCCAGTTCGAACCCCCTTTTAGACCTTAGACCTTTATACGAGAAGTTTTCCGGTGGCTGCGGAGATCGCCGGGCGGTTTTAACAAAGTTCTTTGTGGGTTTCCACGATACACCGTCAATGCAATGGCGCTATAATAGTGAAATACCCCTAAGAACGGCACCAATAAAAATCAATTCAATAATAAATCGTCTTATTTCGACTGGTGACTAACTTTGATCTTTAGACTTCGGTTTATTTCAAAATTTATTTCGTCTTTAAAAATATATTTTCTTTTTGACATTAATTCAGTTGAACTTTTGCGCTTGAAATGCAAGTTGACAAATACAATTCATGTATGATTAACCTATCTGCACCCGAGGCCAATTCGTAAATAATGAGGGTTAACAATGGGATTTTACAACAATAATTGTCTTATCCTAAACAAGGTGTGATACAACACCTGCTATAACATAGGTTAGCTGTATTGAGCGTGAGGATTAGAATGTTTGGCACAACACTCCTTGTTCATGTCAAATGTGTATTCACGAACGATTTAAACCTCCTCTAAATAGTCGTGAATAATATAAAGATATTAGATTTTATCTACCTATTATCCTGGTTTAATATATAATTCCAGTCTAATGCAGGGATTACGGAAAGGCCCGGTTGGCCGCACTGGTTACCTCAAATGATTGATTTATTTGAATGACCGCTAACATTTTTAGGTTCTTTAATTTTGATTTGCAACACCTTCGCTAACCAAGGGTTTTATTTCGAACTATACTCTGTTGTAATGTAGAGTACCTCAGAATAAAACTATTTGCTAGCGAAGATGGATTTCCAAGCAAGTATAACTAATGCCATACATGGCCATTGAATTAGCCTCTCTCTGAAAGCTTGAATATACAAATTGAGAATTTACAAAGTGCTCCATACTCGAATACACTCAAGAATTGTGGTGACAAACTTTTTGTGCCGTTTAGAAAGTGACCGTTAACAGTATTTTCGTTTTTTAGGTTAGAACTTTCTGATACTGGAAATATTCTATCCACTTCAGAATAAACCCCACGACCCTTAGAGCCAGACGGCAGTAAAAAACAGTCACCTAAACCACACAGCTGTCCGGCCTTCTACTAGGAGTATAGAACTGCAAGTTGAAGGCCGGATAGCTGAGTGGTTTAGGTGTACCCTTGTTGAGTACCCTCGTCGGCCATATATATATATATAACTGCCAACTCTAAGGGATACATTTTTCAGGTTGTGCTTATTTTAACCCATACCTAATATCCTTGTGTATTACGTATTTATCT
>JAVFBZ010201311.1:13253-32918 GCA_032466195.1 Katharina tunicata | reverse complement strand
TAAGTATCTGGCAATGAGTATACCCTTTAAGTGTCTGTAATGAGCGTGTGTATAATATTTAAAGTATCTGACAATGAACGTGTGTATAATCTTAAAGTATCTGACAATGGACGTGTGTATAATATTTTAAGTATATGGCAATGGACGTGTGTATAATATTTTAAGTATATGGCAATGAGAATACTCTAAGTGTCTGCAATGGGCATGTGTATAATACTTAAACTATCTGACAATGAACGTGTGTATAATATTTAAACTATCTGACAATGAACGTGTGTATAATATTTAAACTATCTGACAATGAACGTGTGTATAATATTTAAAGTATCTGACAATGAGCGTGTGTATAATATGTTAAGTATCTGGCAATGGACGTTTGTATAATCTTGGCTTGGGATTAACTGCTGAAAGGAAATTGCTTATTTAATTTGTGTACGGATGATTTCTAGACGTTTGTATTTTTTTTTTTGTTAAATCTATCTTATATGAGATAATTTTCGACAAGGAGTTGTAATTGTTTTTATTTCTGTTGTTGGATATAACATGATTCAGCGACAGACAGCCTCGACTATAGTATTATATCTCGTCCCTACCGTCATATGTCAGTATTAATTAACTGAAGTGTGGGTATGTTTTCTCTGTTCAGCGCAATCGAGTAACGCCAGCATGTGTCATCTCGCCTCAATGACTACACATCTCGTTAGTCGATTCCAACACCCCACTAAATACTATAGCCTATTTCCTTCTCGTTTAAATCAATGTCCAGTCATTTCTTGACCATTTGTTCGTGTTTGCCCAATTGGTCACCGTGGAATTGGTTCTGATTTGAGACCATTTACACGCCATGAAACAAGTGATCCCCGCCACGTGACGCTCGAGTGGTGTTGTGGTAACAGCTGAGACATGGAATGGTAGCTCGAGAGATACAATGCCGCCACTATGATCAGCTGTGTTGGAAGGAAAATAACCTGTAATAAGTTACAGGTCTGTGAGAATATAACCAGCACACGTCATCGACCAGTCTTTAATTCCACCATTGTTCACATCATCTCGCTTTGAACTTTATAAAGGCATGTGGAAACTGGGGTGTTTAGATTATAAATCAGTGTCAAAGAAAGTGTCGATTTCCCCCGCTGTGAAACACATGAACCCTGACCTTCTATTAAAAATATTCCTCCACACACTTCGATGAATGATCGAATTTGAATTGATGACCCTATGACCGGAAAATGTTCGCTTGTCTACACCTTTAGAAACTCTATAGTCTCCCGACCCTGGACATGCTCCCCTGCATGGGGTTAATGTGCCAAGGAAAGGGCAACTGGACATGCCTTTGAAAAATAACTATTCAAAATACCCAAACTTGCCATTTATAATACGCTCCATTAAGGTGTTGCTTGCATGGGAACTTGCATTTCTTTTATCTCCATTTTTATGCACCCTCATTAATATGCTTTGGAAGACTTGGCCTAAAACTGACTTTCTTTTAAACCAGGCCAATAATTTACATAAATCTTTTCCAAAACATTGACTTTGCTCCACTGGGTTAAATTAAATACTATTAAATATCATGATTTTGGAAACCTTGATGATCTATCCAAATTTAACTTCTAAAAAATATATAAGTTAAGAAAGTTAAGCATACGGTTTTGAAGTTGAAATTGTCTGCATATCAGACACTCTAGAATATTAAACAAAAATCTAGTATAAAAACAAAACACAAAATTTTTTAAGAAGGTTCTAGCTTAAATCAATTTCAAGAACCCCCATGTCTGTGTGATTATACACTTCAATATCAATTTTAATAACTATGCCAGTTTGCTAACATCCGTCAATTTCTGTCCTCTCGGTGACAGTCATATATCGGTGCGAACGGCGTGTTTTTCTCACGTCCACCTGCGGGCCCTTCAGTACCCAAGGGCAGCGTGGATCAATGTTTACATATGTCTAATAAGGGCTTTAGATCACCTTAGTGAGGTATATTAAATACCAGTCATTAAAACAGGCTTCCTCTAATATATTCCGGCGTAAGATTACACTTGGTCCGGGTTTAATACCTCCTCTATTGTATGTATATATGCCAAACTACCAGCGAGTACAGATGAAGAAAATTCACCTGCTGTGGACAAAACATTACACGAATATTGAATACCATAAAGTAGACGGGGAGAACAACACAAAAGGGAATTTTTGACTTCCATATGAAAACTACTTTTTGTTGTTGCAATATTTGGTTGATAAGACTAAAGATAGAATAATTTACTTTGACTGGCATTCGTTGACCCTACTCTTGGTAAATATTCCTATATTTCTATGTCACATGTCGAGGATTGTCGTTTCCAAATGTCATAGACCAGGATTGCCCTTAAAAAACCCACAAAAATATTCCAGTTTTCAATAATATGAGGAGAGGAAAAAAATGATTTTAACTAACAATTTACGTTACAACAAGTCTTCTTTAGGTTGAGGATATCGATACAAATTCGCTGATTGCTTAGTTAAAGGGCTAAATTAACAAAGCATTAAAAGTAACAAATAACCAATTGCCGTCAAAATTCTTTAAAATGTGTCGTTCTTATTCTCTAGTCGTCCCCAATTAACGTTTGATTCTAATGAACAATGAACCTTTTATTTTAATTATTTATTTGCGTGCTTTTTTATGAGTTTGTTTATTTTGTCCGCTTGCTTGCTATTTTTTTTTCTGCAAGCGTAATCCAACTACAGTTCTGATAAGCTGTTACAGTTTGAATTAAATCAGAAATCTAAGGACAAGTCTATCGCTGCCCGTATAAATGTTTGATGCAGTGTCCCAAAGAAACAAGCCTCGCTTTATTGATCCCATCTAATTTTTAATCACACTCTATTAAAATTCAGCGGCTTGAATTGGCGACAGCACCTGCATGTACTGGCGTCACTGTCCATGTAACAATACACGGCTAACGATCATAATCATCCACACGTTATTGTTCTTTCTGAAATTCTCTCCGCGATAAAAAGTCCCTTTCAGAATTCTCTGTCATGTGTTGTAGGGCCTCTGAAAGACAAAGAACATCCTAAAATGCTCCCATGTGCCCAGCGCAATTCAAACATTTAGCGTGGCTGTATTATGTTCTTTGAGGGAATGAACGCAGGGGCCTTTCAAATGGCTTGGGTGCGTGAACAAATTTACAACCTACAAACAAAATGCTGTTAAAATGCGTTGTCTAAAAATGCCTTTTGCCTTGTTCACAGTGTATAGCATATGGTAGCAAGACAGACTTTATAACTAACTTGAAAACTTGAAATCTTACTAGCTACTGAACAAAGAGGCTTTCAATGAAACGCTAATGGGACTTTTATACTTGAAGCATAAAAGAGGCGATTAGCTTGTCACTGGGAGTTATAACATTAAAACCATTCAGGTGTGAGCTACATTATTCAACTCTGCGGAATTGTTCAGACGTTTCGCTTGGCTGAATTCTGAAGCATCCACGAGTCAAGGCATCCAGGCACGTTATGTCTGAGACCAATATACTTCAAGCATTTTGGTAACTTTGTTTTATTGCCTTTGCTATTTGAATGGGTTTTACGCGTATCTATTAATTGGTTTATGTTTTATTTTACAGGAATTTGTGTCACACTTTCAACGCTGGGCCCAAGAGAAATAGACAAAGAGGTTAATCACTGATTCATGATTAAAGAAAGATGAATCATCCCGGCTTAATCAAAAGATTCATCGAGGTTCTCGCTGTGGAGTTCTTGTTTATAACTACATGTATTATGATTACAATTATGAAAAATAAAATTTATATGTCGAAATCACAAGATCTTGAAAACAGAGACAATTTATATTCAGAAAAATAAAATAAAACATAGCAAGTTCTGGCGTTAATTTTTCTCCTCCTCTGTAGCCGCGTGTTGTACAGGCTCTATGACCAATAAAGGGAAATCAGTCGTTACAGCCCGAGGCGTAGTTAAATAGTGGAGTGCAAATGGGACGGTTATTGTTACGATATCTCATAGAGACAATCCCTAATATGGCACGTAATCATGTGGAGACGGATATAAAATACCATTATTACGTTTGTTACGTAATATATTGGGATCTCAACAATGACATATGATATGGGTTGAGTCAAAGTCCAATATTGCTTTACATATAGTTCATGGAGGAGGCAATGTGTGTAGATCAACCCAGCCTCCTGATTATCTCCTTTATGAAGTGAAGCTTAGATCATATGCGGAAGCTTAACAGGATTTGCTGAATTTATACTTAATATCTTCCGATTCTCATGAGATAATTAAATGAAGGGATACACTCTTACTTCCAGAATACGACAGGCTTATTAATTATTAGAATTTCATTCGCAAAGCTTGACCTTTTTGTGACTGCTTTAAATTTTGTTTGTATATTGATTTGTACGCATTTGACCATTGGCATTTTGTTTATTTATGCTTACTAATTATTAGAATTTCATTCGCAAAGCTTGATCTTTTTTGAGGCTGATTTAAACGCTTACGTTTTATTTCAATGTTATTTATTTCAGGGTCTATTGTTACAATATATGCAGGCAAGGGAGAGGTTTTATATGAACAGGTGTCATTGACAGCAACATTGACTTAATTTAACTCAATTCCCGATTCTATCGTTTACATTATTGAAACCATGTGGCTTACTGTGAGAATTGTTTACATGCTCTTTAAAATCAATAATGTAGGATTAAAATTGTAATATTTCTGATATGCATTCATATATATATGTTAACTGCCACACAAGCTTTGTGCTAATCTATTGGCTTGGCTATTCACAAAGAGATAAATATTATTATGTCATTGGTAAATACTAAATGTCATTCGGTAGTGCATTAAACGCCACAACATCTTCTTTTTTTTTTAACAAAGAAGATATTATTGGCCTTAATATGTATGATATTAAAGACCAAATAACAATAAAATAGGCTGTTGAAGACTAAACGACAACCCTGAACTATAATAAAAACTAAATGATAATTCTGTGGTATGACAAATTCAAGATTTAAAGTTCATTCTCTGGGCTAAGGAAGACTAATAATTATATCTTGACTATTTAAGGCCAAAACGACCAATACGTAGAGAGTTTGAGAGCCTGATATCAGTCTATGTACTTTTTTGTTCGTGAACCCATCCATAAAGTAAGCTTTATTTAAAGCCCAATCCAGCGTTCTTACTTCGAAACGAAATACAACCCAAACTGCTAGTTTCCAGAATGTGCGAACGCCGATTTCATAGCCACAAGTAAAGCTGAATAAAACAGTTCTTTCTTTGGTCATATCAGCGTGCTCTTTGTGTGCCAGTTCATTCCACAACGCAGAACTCTTTGTTAATCGGAGGCTAAAAAGATGAATAAGAGAGCGAAGAACGATCGATACACATTTCAGACTGACGCACGTGGTTTATAGAACAACGTGCCCAACTGCACTGCGTGTCGGCTTTCTAAATGTGATATATTCCGTATACATGGTGTAAATTTCTACATAGGTGCAACGTAAAAGCATCTCTGCTTGAACCTTTTCATAAACTAGCAGAATTAATTCTTTGAAGAACCAGAATGCTGGTGCTTTTCACATACGGTAGAATTTAAATATGGAAGGCAAGGCTACCACTGTTTAAGCTAACAGTGGCTTTGTCTTCGTCATCGTTACGAACAGATATCGTCTACAAAAAGCATGCAACAAGCCGACTTGTAATGTAACTGTGACTCTTTTGTCTTTGTCAACCCTGTTTTCGCATTTATTTTCTATAGAACTTGAAGACAATGTAGCATACTATGTTCCTATCTATTATTTTCTTTCTCTACATTTATACAAAAATATATAAGGACAATCATCAGCACAACGTCGATCATCTCATTAAACACAAACAAACTAGCGAACAGTTTTGGAGTCATCTGAAAGTGGACATGCGATACCTTTAAACAAAAAGGGCTACAACATGGTAGCTGTTCAGGCCCAAAGATCATCTTAGAACAGTATAAACAACAGGTATAGTTTTAATTAAAGCGAAATTAGGTCTTAACTGAATAGTGTTAGAATGACGCTCTATTTGTAGTTTCAGGCATCTAAATTCCTGGCTTTATTAAATCTGTTACTTATATAAACAAACAGTACCCTACATTTAAAAGGTATTTCGTTAAGGACATATCATTTTTGCTGCTCTGTTAGCATGCTAAATCGAAGCGAAGAGGAAAAGTGACAGAGTTCATTTCGACCTGGTGTCGTAATGACTTTGCTACTGTCCAGCGTGACCGGAAGCGTGTACGGCTGTGTTTATAGTTTTAATCTAATTGTTGGTCGTATCCATGTCTAATTGTACTATCTGTCTGACGGTGATGACGTTTTAGTCATGTTAACAGTAAACAGAGCTTGTTGAAATGGGAGTAGCCTAGATTGCTGTGCAGTACCAAAAAACAAACAAAAAACAAACAATGAATAAACAAAGATTGAGTGCATGTATTAGTAATAACTGTATGTAACATATGTAGCTAGGGTGATTCGACCAATATAACAGGGGATTCATGGGTTTTAAGATAAAATCAGACTTTTATAGTTCAGAGCAGTAAAAATAAGTTCACAACAACTGGGATATGTTTGTGAATAATTATGCTAAAACATCTGTCGCTACTCTGTGGTGAGTTAACGTGGTAACACGTGTGGATTTTGAAATACTTGCCTATGGATTAGACCAGTGTAGAGAGTCAGTCAGCGTGTTGCATCTGATAATAGTATTAAATGAACAATCTGACACGAGCGTATTGCGCTTTGCTACTACATGAATAATAGGGGAAATATTTATAAATCTGACGTACGACAATGTTGTTCACTGGGGCTCTTTCATCTGTATCTTTTTGCAAACTTTTGGAGCATTACTTTTGTAACAAGTTCTCTTTGCTTTTTGTATACACCTGACGAATAAGTAAGTTAATCTTGAAAAGTTTGTGAAAATATATTGCCACAATGTACACAGTCGCGTTTGGTTGTCATCTGTGCATTACGACTTGTACATAGATCTGTGCAGCATGATTTGAATTTTGAACTTGTTTTTTTTATATTTGACCATTAGCATCTGAAATGTGACAAGTGCCAAAAGGACTACATTTGACATATTTTAATTCTATTAAATGACAGACCTTCCTATATGGGTCAGCAAACAATTTTAATAAACATGAAGGTCAACATATTGCCGTTACCTGAGCATTTGATATCATCTACATTTTTGTTAAATGAATTGATTGCTCTTTCAGATATAATAAGCATTTTTGTAATTTTAACATTGTGAAAACGTGTTTTGGGTTCATAATTTCACATTGTTCAGAGAAGCTAAACACAGAGGGAAAAATATACGACGATGCAGAATCTGCTCGCCTCGGTCCATTGTGCCATTTCCTTTGGTGAATATAAGCAATCTGCATCCTGAAATTTGAGGCGTATTTCAGTTATTTTGTAGACAGAGACAGACAGGCAGACAGAAAGACAGCCAAGAGCAGGCATAGTTCCACGACAAATGTTACCCTCGACTGTTACACATTTGATTTCAGCTGATAAGGTATGCTTATTTAACGATCGTCATAAAAAACAATTACGGTCTTTTAATTCGCCTTATACATAGTTATATAAATCCACAGTATATAACTCTGAGTCTGTATAAACTTCTGTGGGTGTGTATAAATCTCACCTAAAGTTCATAACTGTATATTATCGGCCTATTAGCGAGCCTCTACTACACCACGTGTTACATAACCCTTTCCTTCAGAATAACATGTCTATTCTTAAACAAGTAGAGTGTTTGCACACCATCTGCAAATCTCACCTATCAGTCGTATCGTGTTTGTTTTTGTTTAATAGGCTTGATTAAAGGGATCAGCCAACATTTTCCTCATAAAACTTCCAGCATGACCATGATGAAATTCAGTGTCACGAATTCTTTATTCTAGATCTAACCTAACCGTCATCAAGAAAATTCTATTCGATACATAATATCATATAAATGTGTAGTTAGCGTGTAAGGGTGGTCGTTTAATGTGATCATCTTCGCTGTTCCAATGGAATCACCAAATTCAACAAGTAAATCGATACAAGTAAATCGATACAAGTAAATCGATACAAGTAAATCGATACAAGCTATTAATCCTGATATGTTACATTTTCAGGTGTTTCGATTTCAAGATATCTGCTCAAATATCTGACACGACCAATGACCTAGAATTGTATATATGTGGCACAGTTGTTATTTTGGTCGGAGAAGCATATTTAAAAAAAAAAACTTTCCTAAAAATGGAAGAGACGTTACTTGTACGGGAATTGAACCCATGACCCTCAACGTGTGTCATCCTGTAGGTCTCATCCTGGAAACCTTTCTAGGGTCTGTTATATTGGAGAGGATGGCATTCAAGAATAACGAATGAACTTAGACACACACGCTGTTCTCTCTATCATCGTGTTATATAATAAAGAACTTGCGCATCACTTCTTGTTTCTTTAAAATATTTAACATGGGTAAAATATAAAACAGACGAAGCCGTACGTATGCTGTCAAATTGTATGTATCTCTAAGTTGTTATAATATACGCCGTGTATACAACATGGACATTTGGCCCAAACTGACCATTTATTTTGCTTTAACGAAAGCTCAGAATACGCAGCTCGCTGGGCAATGCACGCGGCGTTTCGGCATACCATTCGGCTCTCAGACTAGTAGACGTAAGGTGCAGGCAGTCTTAAAAGCTATATTTAAATTTAGAATAACATTATGCGAACATTTATTAAAAACATAAAATTATAAAAGAGAATGATAACAAAATAATTTCAACTTCTCGAATTCAACCTTTATTTCGTTACTCAATAAAATAGAATAATAACCGTTCACATTTCATTTTTTTTGCATAAAAATACACCAGAATTTTTGTCCGAGACATTATTAATCCAGCTGAATAACATTGAGGCAGAACAAGTGGCTAATGCAATAAACATCCATTGGTTTCATACACCTTCAGGTCAGAAATTACGTTTTATATTTGGTATTTGATATATAATACATAGCATCGACTAATATGGTAAACTAAGGGCATAAAACAAACTAAAATTGCGAATTACATTACTACATTAATGCAAACAGTTCTATTGACGATGGGCACAAGATTATATTTATATTTATGTAGATTATATTTATATAGGCGTATTGGTGACAAAGGCATTCAAGGTCATTTAACTGAAATGGTGTTCAATTTTGATTGACAGTCATACAATAGAATATCATAACAAACATGTTCAATTTAGAGTATTTATAAAACAATTTCTTCTGTTGTCCAGAATATAAAAAGGGAATAGTATAATCGGGAAAGCACATTGTGTGATTCACCGATTAAAATATTGCCTAATGACACCTGATGAATCGTCGAGAAAACATCGATTATTACGTCAGACAAACAGGAAATGGGCCAACGTATGAAATCTGACTTTTCAGTTGGCCAGCACCATACAGAGATTTTAACCAATAGCTAAGGCGAATACAGCATAACTGGCATATAATATACGATGCTACAAAAAATGTTAACATAGAAACCATTGTACAAATATACTATATATCGGTCAGTTAAAGTGCGTAAATTATAGTTGTGTTAAGGTTAATACATTATTAAATGTGACAGTAAATTTATAGTATATGAGGTTAATGTGTAGTAAGCTACTAGACAGATTAATAATACTTTACTAGTTATAGTCAGCCTACTACTGTTTGAGGGAGTTAATACATTTTAAGATTACATATGTTAGATTGTTCATACATGAAGCATGTTAGTAAGTTAATTTATAGTAAATAAGTAAGTAAGTAAATAAGTGAGTAATTAAGTAAGTAAGTAAGTAAGTAAGTAAACAAGTAAGTAAGTTAGTAAATTAGTAAGTTAGTTAGTCAATTTGTTAGTTAGTTAGTTAGCTATCATAGCATTTTTATTAAAAGTTTAAGAGATACGTCTAGATAAGTTTGACATAACTGTCGCCTGTATTTATCTAAAACTAATTCTAAAATATTCTGTTAACATATATTTTAAATAATGTAAATACACTAAATTTGTAATTTCTTTGTTCTACTTTAAAATACAGTCACTGAAAAGTCGTTATATCATAAACAGATATTCAATATTTCAAATATATAAATATTTTGCATTTGTATAGAAATAGAGATGATAAAAATAGTTAATGTTTTTTGTATATATAAAAGCATGTTCAGAATATATATCTATCTTGGTCCGTTATAAATAGTTATTTCTTGTGTAAATATTCGTCTGAGATTTGGAAATAAGTCGTCTATAGATGGATTCTTACTTAGCTAATAAATATATGTGTAAGTAATTATGTCAAAACAATGGTATAGAAATGTATTGCACACTTAACACTTTTCCAAAGGAGTAAATAGTTTGCCTTTGGCATACAAATAAGCAATAAATAATTGTAAATAAATAATAAATAAGTAAATAAATAAATAAATAAGGACAAATTGTATAAGTTAAAAAATAAATAAAAGCTTTTACAAAATGACTATACAAACACTTCAATATAAAATAAATTATTACAAAAACACGGATATAAAACGTTTAGAAATGAATACAAAAAGATGCCACGAAAACATAGAGTTGTCTGAGCAATGATGCATGGAGGAAGGAATATACCACAAAGTGTTGATTTATAAAAAATATTATTTAATTCTAGTTTTAACGACTTAACACCCAATTTTGATATCCACCAAACAGAGAAAGGCACTTGGCGGTAAATGCACTATGGATGAAAGGGTAATGCACCAATGGCTAGGAGGAGGGATTAAATATTTAGAGAGGGACCTCTCACAACATACACTCATACACAACCTTCAAATATATATATATAAATAGCTATATCATTATAAAAAATTCGAGTTTGGACGATCCTTCTTTTGACAACCTGAATGACGAAAGGCACTAGCCGTTAAACAAGTCCAGTCATCCCGACTGGTACATTCAGACAGTAGCTTGACAGTCTCCGAAAGGACTAGAGAAACAAAAGTTGGCGTTAAATACTGTTCTATTACTGTTGCGTTAAGAGAAAACATCCCCAAGAGAGAGCAACAACACAGCATTTGGTTGTTGCCTCATAAAAAATTGTCCAAGTAACACTTTGAATTAAATACTATTGATCGTGGAATACTGACAGTGGATGGAAGCGTTCTGTGACCGGGGTAAAATTGTATCTGTTTAATTACGAGGGCCTGTTCATCTGTAACAGAATGACCTGGCGATTCTCCGATGGATGGCATTTGTTGATATGCCTGGTTAGGCCGGGAGAACTAAAGAATACATTGTCACAATACTTACACGTGTAACTTTCACTGTGAAGACGCACGTGCTTATCCAAGGCCAACTTACTGGTGAAAGTGGCGCTACACACTGAGCAATTCAATTCAGGATCAGACGGTTTTGCAACATGCTGTAATAAATGTTTTTCACGAGCCAATTCATTCTTGAGCACTTTACCGCACACTTGACAGGGATAAAGCCGATCTTCCCCGTGGGTCTGGATGTGCTTTCTCAGGTATGCTTGACGGCGGAACTTCTTTGAGCACTTATCACACTCAAAATACCCATCCTCTGTCTGCTGGGGCCGGGTTTCTGAGGGTATCGAGGGCGACTGACTGGAGAACAATGCCCGTCTCACTTCTCCTTCACCCGTTGAGGTGAGGATTCCGCTGATGGTTTGAGCGCCTAAAGGCTGACCGGGTGCTGGACCGGGTGCTGGGCTGGAGCTGGTCGTTGCTGGTAGGATTCTGGCTGGAGCCTGAGATTTGCTCCCACCCTGGGGACGAGGCTTGTGCCAGCGCCGATGAGAAGCGAGGTTAGCAGGACAGTTGAAAACTTTGTCGCACTCCGGGCATCGATATTCCACGTGGATGATGCGGGAACATCGATGCTGAGCTAACTGAAAGGCATCGTCGTAATGCTCCTTGCACAACTGACAAATGTAATCGCCGATTTTGTTTTCGATTTTTTCCAGTTCAGCTCTGGCTTCTGGGGTGGCCTCCACAAAGTTGAATGCACTGTCTATGTCCCCAGAGATGTGCACCCCTTCGTCCTCACTATCTGATAGGTCTTTGATTATTGTTCCAGACACTGGGGAGCGCTTGTCCTCGTCGAAATTGATTTTTCTCGCCGATTTCGGTTTCTTGGGTGTCTTTGCTTTGTCTTCGCTCACATCCCCTCCGCCACGTTTTTTGTTAGGGCTGGCTGGTGTAGAGGGTCGGTTGGTGGGTGTCACTGTGCCCGTGGATCGAGGTGAGTCGATGACGAGTCCTGATGGCGAACTGTTACAACTCGACACGGCTAAACGATCAAAGGCTGTGAAGTAAAGAGGTGATGACTGTAGATGACTTGTACTGATAGTGAGAGGGGAAGGGGACTTTGACTGGGAGCTCAGAGCTGTCTCCCTCTCTATCATAAGTAGTTCACTCTCCCGAAATGACAAGGCAATAGGTGATTGAGAAAATCCCGAATCTGGAGACCCGAAATTGGTATGACAATATTCCATATCCGAACCACTGTCACTTCGCTCATCTTCTGAGTTACGGCGGACCCGATATGAATGAGGCGCCGTATGTTTAGTCCGCTTCACTAAGAATCCTCTCGGCATTTTGGAGGAATTTTGCCCACAGATTCAAGTCTCTGTGACAATTAATCAGTTTTTCTTTCTTCAAATAAAATCCTTGAAATAAATGTCGAAATTTAACGAAAAGTTGAGTTGGTGGAATCGATCAAGTAGTCGATTAAGGGCTTGGGCATGTGCAGGAAAACAATATGCGACTGTCTATTCACTTAATCTGGTATCTGCTATAATTTCCACTGCACACTTCGAAAAGTCCCAATTCCATAAGATACAAATTTCATGTCTGGTTTCTTCTGAGTATTTGATCGTTCCGTCCATCTGGGATGCTGATCGACCTTATATAGTCATGGTTTCTGAGGCCAGTGACAATAGCCTGCACGACAGCGCACGCACAAGCCCCGCCCATTTACTACGCTGGCCACGCGACTAGCTATTGTTTGCTGGTTGTGACTGGCTCTGCTGTTGGTCGAGTCTCCATCCAGTCAGCTCTATTCCCATCCAGCCTGCCTCTCTATTACGCATCCTGAAGCTGTGGCTGCAATGTGCTGCGATGACACATGCGTAAAACGCGGACTTCTACATGCCACTTATTCTCTATTACACAGGGACAAAGTATTCCAGACAAGCCACGAGACACAACATGCGTTATGAGACGAAATTGCTAAAAGTTGCGTGGTGTTATTTCTTTATTACAACACTAAATTCGTAAAATGCACAAAACAGCTTACATATGCATAAAAGAATAAATTGTTTCCCGTTTAACATATAATAACACAAAAAATATAATATTTTAGATTCTGGCCACGTGGGGATTTTCCGTGTGTTATTATGGCTGTAATTCCGATGGCAGACCAATCAAGCTTGATGATTCAGCTCTTAGCCAATTCTTTCTCTCATATTTTCTTTGTCGTCTTAATTCTTTGTTTGGGTCGCAGCCTTCTTTTTCATATAGTTTGTCCTATTTTTGTTTTATAGACTGTACTGTTTCCAGTAGAGAGAAATGAAAATACGATATACATTGTATTAGACTCGAGTATACAGTTTATATACTTACATGTAAATATTCCTTCTGTTGCTTTTTAAAAAAATTCTTCGTAAATGTTTTTTTTTCTTTGCCTTCAGTAGCAAAGTATAACAAATCGTAATTTTACTTACATGTGGAATTGTTTACACGATACCATTCAAATGTTGCATTTAACCGTTGCCATTTTTTAAGTTTAATGCTTAAAATTCTAAATGACACAAAAAAGCACTCTTTACGTTTTGTACTTTTGTATTACGTTTCCTTTGTGTTATAAAAAATCTACACTGCCAATTATTCCCGCATCACACGAGGCTGCTTTTGTGTGATTTAAAAAAATGCCTTCTACATCTTGTATCGATCGACATTATTAACACTCGAGCTGAAATTTACGTGATATTAACACATTGGGAATACCTTTCAGGTGTGTGCATTAGGAAGTCCATATAGCCCGCACACCTGCGGAGGTATGTCGATATCTCAGATCAGGCAGCTATCGACATCTCTATGTTAGTTGCACATAGAAACAACTGACTGGCCTATTGGGTTTTACAAATGAGCAGCTATAGTACTTAACTATAAATAACAAAAGTAAAAAGGAGTTATGCTATATTTATTTCCTCGTATACGATTGTTATACCCAAATTTATTGATATATTAACATATGTTTATCCAACTACATGTCAAACTTATAAATCGGTTTTAAATCTAGCATCGTTCATCTCAGTGGTTCAGAGAGAACAGTAAAGTTTATATGTTTCTAAAGTACCAGCGGTTGGTTATAGTGCCCTGGTGCTCTAAGCTAAGGGGCAACAGGAATCCAATGTGTTGTGGAGTCCTGTTTTTCGTCCTGATTTTCTTCACTCATTGGGCTGGAACGCCGTCATATATGCGTGAAATAATCTTCAGTATGGCGTAAAACCCCAATCATCAACCAAACAATGAAACTAATTTACCATAATTTAACTGCAATATGGATTGATTTATAGCTGAGCGCTATCAGAAATACTTATATGTGCATTGAACTTTAATTAAAAATGTAATTGTTTAGAGAAATGTTGCAATAAATATACCGGTTTACATAAATAATTACATTTTTTACCTAATGATATAAATGAACAGTTTTTTTCCTGATACATGGGGGTTCATTTTACAGATAATAAATGACTATTGCGTTTTTTGTTTTTCTTTTTTTTTTGCTATTAAAAATTGTATAAGGTTCGTTTTAAAAGGCTTCCATTTAAATCATCTTTCCCATTTCTTAATTTTTTTTTGGATTAAAGTGGGTTCAGACTTAATAGTGGCACTTAAAGCTGAGTAAGTTGTTTTACTTCCTTTATAGTCAACATATATGGATCGATGTGCACATGATGATGTTACTCAACATGCACCGGATGAATCAGCGCCCAGAAAATAAGCCCGACCAGAGGTGGCCTTAACCCCAGTATTCCAACGTGCAGCCAACCAAATGTCGTAGTTGAGCACGCGTTGTCGTCGCTGTGCACGTTCTCACATGTGAATAATGCACGCGCGCTCTTGCACTGCGATATTCCTACACACCCAGAGCTCATTAGCATACAGCTGTTGTTCTTATCTTTTGTCCCAATATAGTGGGCTTCCCTATGCCAGTGTTGAAAAACATGGATTTTACATAAAAGAAATTGAATTAACCTGGAACCGCGTATGCATATTAATATTTTCGCATGAGCAAGCCTCAAATACAGGATTGCTAGACTTATACTAGACACAAAAGATATTTTCTGGTTCATAAACGACCTTTGTCAAATGAATTCAAAATAAGCCCTTTCTGATACAATTTTGAATTAGATTTTTGGTTATACCAGAAAAGAGAAAACTTCAATTCGTTTTCGAAAAACATTGTGTTATATCCTGGAAACACGAAACTTCATGAATCCTGTCGTGGTTGATCTTTTCTATTTTTGTTTGGTATGACTTACAGACTGAAGAAACTAAATGGTGAACAAATTTAAACTGATGCAATCGATTGATTGTTGATTCTTGTCTAAAAACAGTTCACAACATTAAAGTTCGTATAATTCAAAATCAACTATCCATACTTGATGCACGTCAAAGGTGCCGTGTGGCACGAGTGAGTGTTTTTCATTTGGATATCATATGTTGCAGAGGCTTGCTTTTAACCTAAGCCTCCCCTTTATATTTATCTTACAAATGTTTTGTGAATATTTATAATAAAAAGTTTATTGTAGAAAATACCGAAACACTTGGTAGATGAAAAGTCTAGCGAGAAACTGGCATGCAACAGATGTCCACACACTTCAGACAAGGCTTCATCGTGATATGGTTACAATAAATCTACTGCATACTTAACCAGATCCTCCTCACGTGTTTGTGAGGTCTCCGTCAAAACATAATCTGGTATATCTATCGTCATCAATGACAGATGTTTATAATGTGTTGTTTGACCCACCCTAGGAAATTGTGTAATGCCGAGCTTTAAAGGAATATTAGATGCATTCTGAGCATCTTTTACTTTGCTGGTATACTATAGAGGGCGCCGGCATGGATGTTTCGGTTACCCACTCTATATACGAAACTGACACCTTCGATTTAAATCAATTGAAAAAAATCAATTTGAATATTTTTTTAATTGTGGTTTATGCATTTGAATACGTCCAAGTGCTACTTCATTTATATTCAACAGACTTTTAATAAGCGCTATACACCAGTGTGTCCTTAAGCACTGTTCTGTCAAAGCTCAATAAATTAAAAATTAAACAAAAAATGAATTGTTGTACGGTACCGGCATCAGAACTCATGTCTATATGTCGGGTTGCACATGTCAATGATGTTAATAGATAATCAATATCATCACAAATCAGACAATAGCTGTTTTAATATTTAGAATAATTAGCTTATGATGAAAAATACCGAAACAAGTGGTAGATGGGAAATGTCTAGCCTGAGACTAGTAACAGATGTTCTTACACTCTACAGATATCATTACCGTGAAGGGATCATGATCAAATTGTTGTTTGCGCTCTTGGGCTAAATTGTTGTATATTTTCTTGTTCCTTCCTGTTTTAACAATATTTTTTAAATTATTATGTTATTAAATTTATTTATTTATAATATGTCTATTTGTGAATATAAATATAATCGATCTTCAGCTGACTCGTGAGTAGAGTAATAATAACTCTGATAACGTTAAATATATTAAGTGGTTCAACACAAAATACCGTGCAAGCAAAAGTGCATCAGTAAATCTATATATATGAGATAATAAGGCATTTTCAACTATTTTGTTGTGAATTCACTATAGATATCGCTGTAATATATGACAGGGGGTATGAGCTCAAAGTAATCAGTTATTAAATATATTCAATACACCAAACTTTCGATAACGAAATTAGAAAATAATAGGCTGGGGTTAAAATGAACTACATTATACCCGCAGTGCCCAATTAAACTTGGGCGGTATAATGCCAAGGCGATAAAAAATAGAACAAACATTCCCTATCAGGAATCCGTTGATAAAAAAAGCCAGTGAAATATCCATGAACTATAGCCCGCATATGCAGTTTATATTAAATTTTCTCCGATAGAGGCAAGACAATAGCTAATATGGGCGGTGTGTAGCCCCAGCCTCACAGGCAAATTCAATTTTGTTCATATTGATTGAAATCTGCCAAGATTTAATCGACCATGCCCGGGACGCGCAGTCAGTAACACAATGAACCCGTGCACAGGTGGGTCTGTGTGCGCGTGCCTTATAGTTGATGGGTATGGGAGCAGGATGAAAGAACTCAAGCTAGCCTTGTAAATACCCTCGTGTCCTCATAGCAAGCTTACCACAAGTCTCCCAACGATCAAATTTTATTCACCGCTTCGATACGCAAATTGTGTGACATGTTGGCTGCTATAAATGAAAGAGAGACTCCGTGTTTGAATGTAACATATGTCGTTGGAAACTTTTTATACATAACTGTGCTACAAGCGGCTTCTGTAGCAGAGAAGCAAATATAGACATAAAACAAGATCCAGAACTCAGTTAACTAAAGTGGGTTTTTGAACTGTTACTATGAATGGAAACAACAGCAATAGAAAAACTCGTTCTACATTTTTCAATTGTGTTGAATGGAAAGATTCAAATTTGACCTTGATACTATGGTAGTAAACAACAGTATAGGAAAATAATACAGTTTTGTTATATAGGTCATTTCTCTGTTAGGAGGAGCGTGGAAGTTCTGAAAACCACCACCTTCAGTTTCATATTATATGCAGTTTACTGCGGAGAAAAAAATATGTTGGCAAACGGCAGAAAATTACCCGAGCGACGAAAACAATTTTGATCGAGATCTAAGGTTTATCGAGGCATGATGCTGGGTATAAAATCAAGAAAGAAAGAAACCAATCGAATCTTTACAAGTATAACTACATTTGTATGTACCACCATCGGTTCAACAAATAATTTATTTCCACCCTCGACCTGAGCACAATTATACCACTGGGTTGGCTGAGTAATCTAAGAACTGGGCCAATTCACTGAGTTCTTGGAATCAAACAACAAAAACACATTCCCAATTGATATGTCTAGCCTATAGAATTGCGACACTGTTTCCAGGTGGGCATTTATAACCAGTATTCTATCATGAATTGAGTCTAAGTGGCGTTATATCGTTTAATTGGTAGTTTCAATTATCCTTTTTGTTGGTAGATTTTTCTAGATATGTACTCGATCGATTTTTAATTTTATAGAAATTAAAATTGTTTTATTCTGATGTAGTTTATATTTCAATAAGAGTCAGCAATAATAGCTATAGGAAAGTTTTGTAAGGACAAAGGTAACATTGCATGAATTTAAACTCATACGTCGATCTACATGTATGTGTAACATACATTATTTAGTAATGGACCATGCACATGTCAATTACAACGTCTGTACACGCTGGAATTCATTGATCAATATTAGTTTACAAACAGGTGCTTGGTCAACGTATACCGGTTATATTAGGATTATAGCTAATCTCCTAAAAATTCGAATGGCAAAATAAATTTACAACCTTATCTAAAAGTCGCAGAAAACTATTGACCCCTCAATAATGAATAGAGTGAAACGAATACTAAAATTACAGCGTTCTTGGCTATTTCTGTACACGATAACAGAAACATTATTATTAATTAGCGAGACTGACGAGTTCATATGCAAGCTCTCCTTGTTCATCTGCACCCATGCTGCGTGGTACAAAATGGTATTCTATGTTTGGATTAAGATATAATTAAGAGCAAGAATTTAATAGGATCTAGAAAGAACGGAATTCTACCATAATTATGTTTATATGTGTTCCGCGAAGCAGACAAGTTAGAGTTGAAATTTACATGGTAGTGACTGACACTGATTGGACTGTCTGATCCAACTGCTCAATGATTTAAAAGCACAGTTTGATAGGAACTCCCACACACGTCATTCATTTCTGTTACGGCGTTGTAAGATACCATCAGTTCATAACAAACACAAATAGCACTTGAGGGAACATTCTAAGAAGCAAAAGCCAATTGAAAAGGCGAACGGTTGTAAAAGACAAACATGCCATGCTCCTTTGAACTATATATTAAACATGAAAACCTTATGCTCGTTATATATGTTTTTAACTGATGATGGTATAATAAAGCAGAAATAAATAGTCTTCTCAGTTTTATGGGCTGTAAGAAAGACTTCGTAGGAATTTTCCGTTTGTAATATTGGCCATAGTATGGAAGCTCATTGATTCTTCTCAGTTTGATGGGCTGTAAGAAAGACCTCATTGCGGCTCATTATGACAACAATTTTAAGTAGAATCTCGAGTTGTCGAGTTGCTTATTTCCGTTTCTTATCCTTTTGAAATCTACATATAAAATGTAATTTTCATGGCTGTCACTCACACTTGCACGTCATGTGAATTTTGACTTGGCGAGGGTTCTTATTTTGGAGGTTAGAATTACCAGTTGTTAGTTTCTAAGGCTTGATACTAAACGCACTAAACATCA
>JAVFBZ010201311.1:0-13153 GCA_032466195.1 Katharina tunicata | reverse complement strand
GCGAGGGTTCTTATTTTGGAGGTTAGAATTACCAGTTGTTAGTTTCTAAGGCTTGATACTAAACGCACTAAACATCAAAGAGTTGTTGGTTTCTTAAGCGTGGCATAATGTTCCGCTTTCACAGTTTATAATTGCTATAAAATATCGAAAATCCCTGCAGGGACAAATTGTATTTGTTTTAACAACTTCACACAATATGTTTGCCTAAAATTATGTATGTTCTAAAATTTGGAGTTTGCGTCAACAACTTGATATATTTATTGTACAATTGTGATATGCGCTCTAAAATTCTGCTTTTGCAGTCTAAATATCTATATATTTATTGCCAATATTTTTATATTTGTTTATGAAGCGGTTTTAATTTTGTATTACCAAATTGAATTCTTTGAAAAATAATAATGCAACCAAAGAATGTGTATGTTTGTGCATGTGGTGTTTGTAACTCAAAATCAGAATGTGTAATATATATTTATTTATTGTACAAAACGCCAATAAAAGACAGAATACCCTTAAATAATATATTTCAAGGGATGAAATATAATGCATTTTTACAATAAATTTATTTGAGTTCGTGTAATAAACAAATAAAAAATACCTTGCAAATGACATATGAATGTATAAGGAATTACAACAAATAGAAACAAATCTTACACGCACACATTTAAATATATCTTTTTCTACATTTATCCCCCCCCCCCAAAAAAAGAAGATAAATATATGTATATATCATATGTGTTTTTACACATTTTTCTATTGAACGCGCATGTGATTGACAGAAAATTAAATGGACATAATTATGTAATGAACGAGAAATAAACAACTGGACAACTCGAGATTCTTTATATTCTTTATATATCCGACTGGAATTGACGAGAAAATGGGCTACACTTCATCATATCTTCGTTGTTTATCTGGTTAACTGTTGTCGTTAATATCTTAACAGCCACAAACATTAAATTCTGTATCGTCCGCCTAAAGACAGATCAAAACCGTTGTCAGAGATACGCTGTATTCACGGTGATTATAACAAGGGCATTACAAATCAAAATTTCGAATCATCGAATTCACTTAAAGATATATGTCCCTAAGTCAAGGCACTATTCATTTAAAGCAATAATTGTTCGCCTGTCTATAACAGGAATCAACGTAAAACCAACGCTCTACAATAGCCAGATCCTTAAGAAGACAAGTATAACAGTTGTCATTTCAACAATGGCAACTGGATTCATAGTGTTTTAATGTTCAAAATATTTAAACTTGTGTAATAAATATAACGATACCAATACAGATGAATCGATATATGTTTATCGAAGCCTTGAGAGAGAACACTCTCCGCAAACAGATCAGCATTACAATTTATCAACAGCTGTTTATACCCTGGAAGCATGAACTTCTTTTAATCGATAACTCATAAGTCTTCGGTATAGAATACCTCTACGTTACCCACACTTCACAAAGACATGAGTTAAGTCCGTTAAAAATTAAATGAACCCCATGTATATTCCATCTCCGAGATGCTGAATGTCGAAACGTATCGGTGAACAATCCAGTGTAATTGAGGCGTCGCGTGGCGTGGGTCTAGTCATGATAATTAAGACAGGACCTAGCACTACATATGAAAAGATCGCTTCAGCAAACAAAACTACAGCGGGCAAAACTCCACTACATATTAAGTGGCCTTTGTTTCCCTGAAAACGCACAGTTCAAGAATTTCTCGTTGACATAAAGCTGGAGTAAGATAAAGGGGTTTGTCGCGTGCCGCAGAGCTGCAGGGGCTGGCCATTGTCTGTACAGTTCACTCGGACATCGCCCGTGGCACGGACTGCGGGACAACAAATATCTACCCAATCTTCCAACAATAGCCAGCAGTTCCAGCAGCCGGACAGGTGGGTTCTGCCTCTCGACCCCCACTGAACTCCCCCACCCACTCAACCTCAAGCTTAAGGCCTACACCCGATCTGTCCCAACTGTCAAAAATGACAGCTCCCAAGTTACTGTCAAACTTCTGTCAGTTTGATCGTTAGTTAAACTGAGAATAGATCAAATCAAACAATCTCATAAATCTTTTACACCTTTTTATATAACATATGGCAGGATAGTACCACACGTTACTAATTATACTACCTTTAAAAAACATAAACACTCGTGCTTGAGCCTTTGGTCTATTATGTTCAAAATGGTTTTTGTTAGGCTTGGTATTTAAGAGTCATCGTTTAAAGTCGCTATCTAAACTAAAAATACCTGATGAGCAATCCCCGTGTGTAAAGTCAAAATGAAAGTTAGGTTAGGAGTAGGCTTAAAATTACCAGCTTCAATATCTTTTTGCACTTAAATTGTTCGATTTTATTTGCCACCATTTAAACAATAAAGAGTTTAAAATTAGTTAATTAAAACTGTTTTACTCGCACAAGCTATATATACAATGCACATATGCAACACAAAATCCTAATTCGTGTTATATTAAAATCCAACTTCCTTTAAAATAATGAATAGTTAATAAGCCTTTTCGTGGTGTCAAACTGATGTAACATAGTCCATATTTTTGGTAACCAGTTCTGTCAGTTAACATATTATCTACTCTTTTATTTTTCAATTTCTGTAAGACGGATACACTGGACCCCTTACCAAAAGGGTTTGTTTCTTTAATTGGGGTTTGACGCCATACTTCATGTCATTTCACTCATATGATGGCGTACCATTCAGCATGCACAATGGGTAAAGGAACCCAGCCTCAATGACACTGGCAACAAATAAAACACAGGACGTTTTACAGGACACAAAACAGGACACCACAAAGGTAGTAGCATTGTGATGCCCCTTGACTCAGAGAGCACCGGGACAAAGGAAGCTCATCCACTCAACCACCATCTCGCGCAGAAAGGGAAAGTAGCTATTGCCACCTGTGACCGAGTTCAAATTTATTTGAGTAAAACATGGTCAATATCAGACCTGGGCTAAAATAAATCTTTACAGCATTCTGCATAAATGAACGACTTAAAACTTCAATCGATTCTCTAAATCGGGATTTAATTCCGGTGTATACACGTATATAACAGACCTATTATATTGTAAAAGGTGGCTGTCGCGTTAAAATGGGTTTGGGGATATCTGGATCTTTTATGACCAGATACTTACACCACGACATTGTAAGTGACACTTCAAGAAGTGCGACGTAGGCTACACGGGAAAGGTCTTAGTTAAATTTGTGAAAACTGTTCAAAAGTTTATTTATTGCTTTATTGAATGTTTCGCTCTTCTTAGTGATTATACTTATCTAGGACAGTTTTCACTTCGGAGTAAATGTTGAGAGTAACCATACAGTATCGTTGAAATATTAGTACTTAAGTATACTGTTTGAAAGTAATTGTAAGTAGACTTCATATTCTGAGTCAATTGTTTTTACGCTTGTTGACACTTTTCAGGAAAAATATAATAAAAAACCCATAGAAGTATTGTAAAGTATTACCATAGCGCCGATAAAACTCTCTGTCCATACTCTTCATTTAATTTGGAAGATTAATGTTTAAAGTTGCACAGTAATGACACATTTATAGATGTATAGTCTAGAACAACCACCTTGTCCACCACTATGCGCTATGTGAATGCTACGATTAACGACTTTGTAAAGCATTTGCATGTGGTAATTAAGCTGATGTGAAAGTAAAAAAATAACTACCAAAAGCAACCGTCCTCTTGGGCTTTAGTTTAACAATTATTTGAATACATCACATTATTTGAATACATCACAGCATCGAAATAACAGCATTGACAAAGCACGTGCGTGGTCTTGATTTTACCCGTCTTTACAAATATATTTTTTTTATAAAATATTATATTATATGTGGTTGTTTTTGCCCGCACGACAAATGATTGATGGTCTAATAAACCTTGATAAAGCTACTTCCAGGCTCCATATGACATGTTTTGAAAACAACATCACAAGAGCTTTATTATGCTGGCATTTACGTTGGGGTCAGAGCGATGAGCGTTAATTTGCTGATAGCTTGTGAACTGATTGGAAACCAAGAACAGTCTATAATGTTAATATGCTTTGGTATGGCCCTATTGATACTGCGGTATTTGTGGACTATCTTCATCAACCAATGATTAGCATATCCTTTCTACATCCACAAAGTTCTCGTGGGAAAATTTCCCAAAGTGATCCGAAATATCTGAACTGTTCAAGCAAAGATCGGGGAATTAATTGTCCATTTTTATGCTTCAAGGCATTTGGCACGCGTCGAGCTATTGTTAGCGGAACAATGCCCCAATGGGTCGATGGACTATATTTGAAATAAAAATATGAAAAATGACGATGGTTGGAAGTTTTTGACAGTTTGATAGTGTGGAAGTGGTGTGCTTGAGTTGTTTGACCAGACTAATCAGTGAGAAACACTGCTGTCATTTTCAATAGGCACCACGTGTTAATGTGCGGAATAAATTGAACAAAGTTGCTAAGCACCGAATTTACACTTCTCGGTCAGTGCGCGCTTTACAGTTAACTGAAAATTCAGTTATATTTAACGCAAACTTACAATAAGTCCAACACTCTGGAGTTACAAAATTTCTTTCCCGAATAATTAATCATGGAAAAAGCTTCAGTCGCAGAAATATATAATTGTGCGGCATTTTCGTGTGAAACTAACAAAACATGCTTAGATCAAACTTATGGGACAAAAGGAACTTCTTGTAAGCGTGGAGGATCGCCATGGTGTCGCGTGTCGGTTTTGAATTTTAGTGTACATTTCAGGTTGACACAGCTGATGTCGGCAGTGTCAACAAGAGCAGCTACCAACGTTCGACTTACAAACGATTTCAAGTGTCAAATTTAGGTTCGTCGGGGTATCTGAATAAAGGCACGAATTTGAAACTAAAGCGATCCCTTGTTCTCTGTCAGAAATCAGCCCCAGTAACAGATAGTTGAAATTTATATACCCCACAATGAAATTAAATAATAAACCGATACGATTCCAACACGTTTTTGGTAATAAATATAACTTTTGCAATTTTTGTAGATGGAAAATGTTAATGGCGAACTGTATATTTCGACACCTATAAATGTTCTAGGTCAAGGGCATTTCATCGTAAATTTTATGGACGAAGAAGACTAAAATCGTTTTTGTCTTTTAGTTTAACACCCCTTGTAGGCCTATGTCACTAACAAATACTCTTTATTCTTACATTATTTGTAGGTCTTGTTGATGTCGATATGATTGTCTTTAATACTGAATTTTGAAGGCTCTGTAATTATCAAAAGCGGATTAATTTTTTATCGGTTTATGGAATATCGTTCGTTGCACGAATCTTACAGAAAGCATTTCGCCAAATTTGTATTATATTGGCTTAACAAATATTTTGATATTTGTTTCACTAGTTTCTTTTCAACGCAAATGGGAGCTGGTTATAAGAAAGAATATGGTATTTAAAATAAATATAACTTGCGAGAAAATTAGAAATTGTGATGATTGATAATCTCATGTTCTATAGTGACAACTCAGATCGAAAACTGATCAAATAACCTTTTCACATCGATCAAGTAAGTATTATTTCGAAGTTTATAGGTTTAGGCATGAATCAACCCATTCTGAAAGCGAGGATCTTTGCGCGTAGTTTTTTTTTATATAGCTGATGACGGGGTGCTGCTTCATGATTTTATGTACTTTTTTCTGCATCTTACTTACTTCAAATTGAATCCACCTTGTGGCACCTTTTTTTTTAGTTAAATTAAGACGATTAATTCTTCAGAGCAAGTTTGTGCAGAAACAGTACTACGACAACAACAAAGATGGCTTTTCATAACATAAGTGCTCGTGTTCTTTTCAATCTTGAGAAAGGTACGAGCCTATTTAAGTAAGCCTATGTTGTTCTACCCAGACAGTGTCCTTTGAAAACAGTTTTAATCGTATTGTATCATGCCCAATGTCTTTCACAACATGTAAATGTTGCAATACAATTTAAACAAGCTTTAAATCTATCATATAAGACTGAATTAATCCCTATAGTACAAATTAAGTATAAAATGCAAGGAAAGTTGTTTCGCGAGTTTGTCTAATAGGAAGGGACCTGTATAGTCAGTGAAATGTACAGGTGTTTATAGCTCTGGCTGTGTACAGTGAACACACAATCCCTTTTTGTTGAATCCCCTTTCAAGCGTATGTTTTTATTTTTGAGTAAGGCATATGTTTTTACAAGGCAGTTGAGTGCTGATAGTTTTTACCCGCTTATTAAAGGTCTTAGGTTAAGGTATAGCTCGATTGGTTATTGTGCCACACACTACGGTACCGACAGCTGAAAGCAAACAACTTAATCTCCTTATTGCGTTTTTTCTTCATAATTACTCTATATTTGAATGTACGTTTTTTTTTACTACTGTCAATCTGCATCAGTATTTTTTCCACTTTTCAAAATGTGGCTTTGTTTTTTTTTCGCAACTCGATGCGGGGTCTAATGATAGTTGTTGTCGGTTTGAAAAGCCGGTAGTTGCAGAAGAGTCATAGAGGCGGCCATCCGTAACAAAACTTCACATCAGCTGCACGGCTTCCAGTCAGCTTCATCGCCGAGTTCAATCTCATAGAGTCCAATCCAATTCCACACAGGTGACGCTTAAGTGCGCAGGTGCGAGCTTTAACCGGCTGACGTTAAACCAACTAAACACCAACTACGAAACGATAACAGAAATGCTACAAGCTTTATATAATTAAATGTTTTATTTCATGTAGAAAAGTAATTAACTTTTGAGTGAAAGAAAGCGGGTAAAGTATTGTGATATAGTATTGATGTAAGTGACAATATGTTGCCAATTGCAATGATATAAACCATGTACTAAGAAAGGAGGATAAGAGAAACGAATTAAGTGAATCACCCAATGAAGTCTCAAACGTAAAAGTGCCAATGAGAATCGAAAATAAATTTGATTAAATTGGAGCTCCTTGACAAATCTAAAAACAGAAATTATGGAACAGATGGATGTAAAATAATTGCATAGAAATTATTTAGATCGCTATAGAATAAAACTTTTCCGTGTGCTGTAAATTTTGTTGTATCCTAACACGGATTCTTTTAGTGTTTTTTTCATGTTGAGAAAAGCTCACGTCAAGATCTTATACACTATAGTTGGCGCACAATAGTGATACGCGGTGTGCGTTGGCCATCAAATTTTGCAATCGCCCATCGCATTGTTATCATCTTACCCATAATACAGCGATTGCCGTAGGCCTATGTCAAAATATGAAACGAAAGCAACGCTTTTAGAAATCAGTAAGGCCTGTTTTCTCTGCCGAGCAAAGATATCATGAAAAATCAAATTTTAGTTAATTTAATTTCGATCGATTTGTTTACTGTTTACTTCTTTTTGAAGGTCTTTGTGTCAATTTTCCCATGTGACAAAAACACAAAACCACACATTATTACCTCTTCCCAAAAATCCGTTTTAAATGATATAGATTTGTCGACCATTTTTGTATAAGTATTTACTTTTGTTCTTTGTTCTTTCTCGTTGTTTATAATATACTTATAAAGACGGTCTTCGTTCCCTCCATATTATTGTTTAAACATTTGAAAGTTGTTTCTTCCTGAAAAGTATAGCTATACATGTTATAACAACCGTGATACATAACCACACTTGGGGGTGAGACAGAGACGCTCGATGCAAAAATCCGCTCTTTAAATCAAACTCCAAAGTCAAAACTTGATAGCACTGGTTATTATTTTTTCAATTACGACAGTTTTGGGTTTCGTTTACAGCCCTAAGCAGATATAAATCAGTCGTGTTTTCAACTGGTTTCGTATCGAATGTCTGAATTATTACAGCCGGCGTCTTAGCCTGAGTCCCCTCACACAAACTCTTGGGTATGAATGGCGCACACCAATGTATCGCTTGTTGTAAACGTGTCAACACTAGCGCTTGATTGTTCCAAGATACTGCCTCTAAATGTGTATCACTTATACTCACATTTTAGACAAGAAATACACTTTTGACATTGTATTGATGGCATTATAAAGATTATCAAACAAGGTGTATAACAAATAAAACAAATAGTGCATGTCTTTTTTTTGTAAAATGAAAAAAAAGATCCATAAACCAAACATTCATTTTGTTTTGTCTAAAAGGCGATTAAAAGAATCCAATAATCTGCCAGTAAACAGGAACCGTTTTTATTACCGCATTGTTATTATGTCTTCATTAGAAGACAAAGAATTATAGCAGAATATTGAAGGGGGCTTTCTTATGCAGACCACACTATGACTGGATGTTAATGGTTTCTGGACCAAATAACACACTATGTCTGGATGTTAATAGTTTCTGAACCATAAAACACACCGTGCATGGATGTTACAGGGTTCTGAAACATAAAACACGCTATGCGCGGATGTTAATAGTTTCTGGACCAAATAACACACTATGCATGGATGTAAATGGTTTCTGGGCCAAATAACACACTATGCATGGATGTTAATGGTTTCTGGACCAAATAACACACTATGTCTGGGTGTTAATAGTTTCTGAACCATATAACACACCGTGCATGGATGTGACAGGGTTCGGAAACATAAAACACACTGTGCATGGATGTTAATAGTTTCTGGACCAAACAACACATTATGCATGGATGTTAATAGTTTCTGGACCAAATAACACACCGTGCATGGATGTTAATGGTTTCTGGACCAAACAACACATTATGCATGGATGATAATGGTTTCTGGTCCAAATAGCACACTATGCATGGATGTTAATGGTTTCTGGACCAAACAACACATTATGCATGGATGATAATGGTTTGTGGACCAAACAACACACTATGCATGGATGTTAATGGTTTCTGTAACGAAAAACACACTATGCATGGATGTTAATGGTTTCTGTAACGAAAAACACACTATGCCTGGATGTTAATGGTTTTGGACCATATTACACACTATGCATGGATGATAATGGTTTTTGGACCAAATAACACACTATGCATGGATGTTAATGTTTTCTGTAACGAAAAACACACTATGCATGTATGTTAATGGTTTCTGGACCAAATAACACACTGTGCCTGGATGTTAATGGTTTCTGTAACAAAGAACACACTGTGCATGGATGTTAATGGTTTCTGGACCAAATAACACACTGTGCATGGATGTTAATGGTTTCTGTAACTAAAAACACACTGTGCATGGATGTTAATGGTTTCTGGGCCAAATAACACACTATGCATGGATGTTAATGGTTTCTGGTCCAAATAGCACACTATGTCTGGATGTTAATAGTTTCTGAACCATATAACACACCGTGCATGGATGTGACAGGGTTCTAAAACATAAAACACACTGTGCATGGATGTTAATAGTTTCTGGACCAAATAACACACTATGCATGTATGTTAATGGTTTCTGGACCAAATAACACACTATGCATGGATGTTAATGGTTTCTGGTCCAAATAACACTCTATGCGTGGATGTTAATGGTTTCTGGTCCAAATAACACACTATGTCTGGATGTTAATGGTTTCTGGACCAAATAACACACTATGTCTGGATGTTAATGGTTTCTGTAACAAAGAACACATTGTGCATGGATGTTAATGGTTTCTGGACCAAATAACACACAATGCATGGATATTTATGGTTTCTGGGCCAAATAACACACTAAGCATGGATGTAAATATTTTTCCAACGAAATAACGCACTAGGCAAGGATGTTAATGGTTTTTGGACAAAAAAAAAACACACATTATGCATAGTTGTTAATGGTTTCTGGACCAAATAACACGCTTCGGGTGGTTGTTAATTTTTTTTGGACCAAATAACACGCTTCGTGTGGTTGTTAATGTTTTTTGGACCAAATAACGCAATATACCTGGATGTTAATGGTTTCTGGACCAAATAACATAATATACCTGGATGTTAATCGTTTCTGGACCAAATAACATAATATACCTGGATATCAATGGTTTCTGGACCAAATAACTGAATCCTATCCTTGAAAAGACCAAATTTATCATATAGCAATTGATCAACATTATAACAAGAAGGGTTTAGTCTCTTACTATTGTTGTGATGAGTAATAAATCAACATTTCAACATAGAATTAATGTTGCTATGGTCTGTTCAGCAGATATTCCAAGTGTATATAAACTTACTATTGTAAACCAATAAATACCAAAAAAAAAAAAACGCAAATGTTCTAAAAGTCATAACAGTGAGTGAACGTGGGTACAAAATAGAATTACGTCCGCTTGGCTTTATTGATAGGCCATTAATATAAAACTTAAAAATTTTTTTCACACGTGTTGCATTTTAATAAATAAAACCCACCAACACAGAAGTATTGGATACATTTAAAAAGAAATTATCAACAAAATCTTAGCAACAATACAAAATAAATAAAATAATTGAAAAAAAAAACACATAAAAAATCTCTTGTTCAAAATAACTAAAGGTTTTAAATTGGCTGGTTGATTAACTGATTGTATTTTGGCAAGTGTATTCTAAATTGTTCATCCGAAATAACTATTCTGCATAAATTCCTTTCAATTGGACAAACTAATTTATGCTTGCGTCTAAATGTTCCAATATACAGGATATGTGTAGTTCTCAAAATGAATACATAGCTGCACAAAGGATATCAAAGTGCGGACGATTCAATGCGCCGGAGAATTATTTTTACAGAAATAAAACCTTAAACAGAAAGCTTGCTTTTTCAAGTTTTCTAACGGTTGACCGACTTTTTCATCGCATTTATTTTGGTACTCTTATCGGGTTTAAAAAATCAAGTCATTAAGCTCGACAGCTGACAGAGTACAATGAAGTCAGATCGGATTATAAAGTGAGTGGGGTGAATGACTTTACAATAGAAAACGTGACCACTCCAAAGACGAATAGAAAGGCTAAAGCAATATCAGCATCCCTACTGTCAAAGGGTGGTTTTAGACCAGGAAAATATCCAAGAGATTGTTGATGCAGATATGAAGGTATGAATTAGACGGCAGCTAATATGAGAATCCTGTACACCTGGACTTAAGTTGCACAATATGTATACAGAGTATTAAAAAGGTTACAAAAAAGAGCCAGAAAACGAAAATAATCACAAATGGATTTATTTAAAGTACTGCTGAAGATCGATATGTGTTGGTGACGTAAAACAACAGTCTGTCATTCCGTCATTCAACCACCCAATTAAGAAAACTATGCGTCCTGTTCTGAAAACGTGTTGGTATCCTCTATCTCGATTTACATCAACGCTTTATTATGTTTCCCTAAATAAACAATTAGCAGAAGAAGGTAAGTCGATAGCATAATTGTACACATAGACCTACCCTGCTGACGTTACGGTATTTACCTAGCACTAACAAATGATCAGCCCTCGTATACATCATGGGATATAAAACGCTTCACCAGGCTGTATATAACAGAAGTGACGTAATCTGTTCTAACGTCAAAGGTGTTAGTGAAGTTAATTTGATGCCTCCACAGGTACCCGACAACATAATTATGTGCCTAATAGACCTATACTAATAATTTCCCACTGGCTGCTTACGCGAGCCGCTGTGTTGTTAGTAACTGTTTACCAGAACACCTGAATGTTTGACATACACCAACACTTTCGGAAGGTGTCATTTAAAATCTCATTTAAAACACGGTACAGCTTTTAGAATTACTTAACATTCACAGAATACCGTTAGGTGTTTATATAAAATGTGTAGGTGGTAACTTTGATTGTGCTGCACGAAGCATTAAGAACCAGTGTACAATAGGTAGTGACATTTTGCGCTGTTAAAATCGATGGACTATTTCAAAGCTTATAATTTGACACCAGTGCTTTCTGTAAATAAAAGCAGTTCAAATACAAACAATGTTTCTAGCTTTTAAACAAATAACTTTAAAACTTGAATCTTGAATCCATCGGTCAGTTAAGTCGATAAAACAAAGTAATTCTTTTTGTGCGAAGCGATGGTTGGCACGGAATGGTCGCAGCTTCGGAACTTCGCTTCGTTACTTAGAGGGGGAGAAAAAAACAAAAACAAAGTGAGCTAGATTAGATTAGATAGACTACACACATCAGTTTTGAATAATGGTGCTCTGAGTGCGTGGCCAACGTTCAGTATCCCGTAAGAGCCAATTGGTCCCTTAAATTGTATGGTGGACTTTTCTCGCCATATAGTCCTCATAAAAATTGTTTTACAATAATTTATAAAGGGCACACTGTTTTTGTGGCGAATACAATCAATGTTTATTGAACAATGGTTCATTTTACATAGGAGTCTCCTATAAAGTCTACTATAGAATTTAAGGGACCAAGTGGTCCACGTATAAGCAGAACACCAGTTTTCAAAAAAAAATTATTTTTTTTTATTTTTATTTTATTCAGCAAAGCCCAACAGGTACAAGACCTACTTACAGGACAGATATCACAGATAGAAAGTATAACACATATAATAATTTAAAATACAATGTATAAACATGTGATCAATATAAGCTAAACATAAATCTGTAGCAGATTTATTAATTAAAGAGAATATTAGCATATTTTTATATTTTATATTAAGACATTTGCAGCGTTACTAATTAACATATAAAATATATATATGAAATGTAGCGTATATACAGATATATAGTAGTGTCTATCTACACAGTCTCACTTTTTCTTTTGTCTTCATCTTAAAACTTTGCTTTGAGACTTAATTCATCTCTTCACAACTTTCTTATACTATCCGTTTCGTATATTGTCTAATTTCTAAATATCGCTTTTGTCATTCCAATGCTACAATCTCTTAGTTACCATTCCGGTGCTAGAGCGCTTGTGGAATTAAGACATCGCACACTCGAATTGTATGGAATGGCGCCGACCGTCTCAACAACTTTAGCCGGCTGCATATACTATCTCGCCCATACGGTCTATCATATCCTATATGCTACACGGTTCAGTTTCATTTATACATTATCGATCAAGGACAAATAGTTACCAAAATATTATGTTCTAACTTAGAATGTGTGGATAAATATATGTAACATAACTGTGTCATAATACATGCTTATGAAATAATCATAAACTGTGTTATTGTTGCAATTGTTGCAATCATACTTAATTTGCTAGAAGCTTGAGTGACACACTTTTCACAGGTCAAGGACTGTTTGTTTACTTTCATTTTTTCTAGTAGTTT
>JAVFBZ010201300.1:0-13762 GCA_032466195.1 Katharina tunicata | reverse complement strand
TGATAAAGTTATTCTGGGTTTGCCAGAAAATCGTAATAGGCCTTTAGACTATCTTATTGTATGTACAAAGTTTTTTAAAAAGAAAGTAAATCACCAATAACCATTGATTATGAACCTTAAAAGATACCTCAATGATATATACTACTTAGAAAGATGTATTCGTTACAAAAATGGAGAATGGAGGACTTTTTACAAATTCCAGTCTTCGTTACAACTTCTTTTCTAATGTTCGCATGTTATACCTTTTATATATCCCATTAGACTATTTTTACAGGTCAATATGGTTATATGTAACTGTGCATTACTACGTTCTGTTTCATTTGAGTACTGCTTAGTCTAATTTGTTGAAATTGTGTGTGAACTATATACTGATTTATAATTGTAAATGCTTCTGTCTCTGAACAAATACAAAATTCAATAATAAAACAAAAAATTAATAATCACGCTAAATGGTAAATTGTAATAATATATTTTATTACTACCACACACTTACGAGCCAGTTGACTGCGAACTGGAGGTACATTATCTTCTAACTAATCGAGCTAAAGCATCGAGTGACTTTACTTAATTAAGTTGTGTTAATGTTTGTGTCGATAATAACTCTTGTAGTACACTGTCGTCATATAAGAGAAATTCACTTGCGACTGGCATTGGACACAAATCACTCAAGGTATCATTTCGGTTTTCTCAACAAAATGGTAGAGCAAAATCATATTGTAGAATATTCCATCACATGCTAGAAGTAAATAGCGTAATGACATGATGTTTAATTAATGTATTTGATTGGTGTTTAACGTATTTATCAAGGGTTTTTCACTTATATGACGACTTTGCGTTGACCGTGACTGGTGGAAACCCATGGGTAAACAAACTCGAGATCTCAGCAGTCACCAGAAACTGACGTCGACAGGATGATTCGAATCTATACCGAGTACAGTGAAGGGTGAAGTGGTACACTGCCACATGCATGAAACAACGTTTAAAAATTCCGGTTAACCAATTAATCAATAGCTTTCAGTTTAGTTGCGTTTCTTGTTCATTTTATTGAAATGAATTTTTTATTCGAAGATTGGCCATAACAACAGCAAAACTGATGTATTTTCTTCTGCTGGGTATATTGATAACTGACGTTTCGGTGTAGTTGATAAGACCGTTTTTAAGGAAATACATTAAAGTGTCGTTATATAATATGTTTTTGTTACGTTCCCACCTTCAAAATGCTTAAACAAGTTAAGATTTGCCATGTCGAGTTTTACCTGCAATATTACATTTTTATAGCTGATTTCTCTCATATACAGTTTTTGTAATTCTTTCCTAATTCTTCCCTTCTGTATTTCTTCTCGTTGTTCCATTTTTGTAATGCCAATGAAAGGTGTTAACAGAACTTCTCTGTAATAAACGTAACCTCACAAAATAAAAACACTCTCGAAGATTTTACAGCCATAATTTCGTACGTCGGAAAGCTTTCAATTGGACAACTATGGTCTATAAAAATGTCTAACCACATCTGTCGACTCTTGTAAAATAACGAATTAAGATATTAAATCAACCCTCATGATGGCGTCACAGACAGATTGACTTGGACCATTCAAGGGAAATTGAGTACGCTTGTTGGAAGAATCTCTTGACGTTTTTTTTCAAATTCTGCGATGGAATAAAAAAAGAAGTTTTATAACGTATGAATAGAAGCGTAACCTCACTACAATGTGAAAATGTTTTAAAATATGTTTATATTTGTTTATTTAGTATTTTACTAATCCTTTGTGTGTGTGTGTTTTTTTTTTTCTGTTTTGTTTTCTTTACTCGCCTTTATTGTTGGTAGACCGACGGTACTAGATGTCATTGGTATTATCGACATTGGTGTGGGAAAAACCCCGAAACCTACAGATTTTCGAGTCCTGTTCTCTCTGTTGGGGATTGAACTCAGAAATGAGGGCCCTACCAGAAAATATATTGAACGAAACCGGAGCTCTTTAATACTGATAGGCTTCCATGACCCTGGCATATTTAATGCGACATTAAACATTTAGTAGATTCTTTCGTAGATTCTTTCGTTGATATTCTCTGCAGAAGTTTTCGTTTATTTGTTTATTTTGCATTTTATTAACCCTTGGTGTGTGTTTTTTTTTTATTTACTGTTCTTTATTATTGGTAGATCGACGATACTAGATGTCATGTACAATGTCATTGTTATTATCGGCATTGTTGTGGGAAAACCCCGAAACCTACTGATTTTCGAGTTCTCTGCAGAAGTTTTCGTTTAAGTTTACCCTATGCAATATGCTTTTAGGGCATCTTTTTTGTAGTGGATGAAAAACTCACTCCAATTCCATGTCCTAAAAAAGTGAAATGATATTATTCCTTATATTATACAATGGACTATTTCAAACAAGATAAACGGTTTTCTTAAAGAAATAATCAAAGTCGAGCAAAGATGAATTGCAGTCTTATTTTCACCGGGGTAATAAATGGATCACGGAAGGCATGGAAATTATCCAAGGTAAAAAAAAAAATAAAATGTAGCCAATCCGGTGAATCAACAAATGTACATGTAACGATCGTTTTTTTTTGCATTGCAGTAATACAATTACTGTCAGTTTGTTTTTCTGTTAATGGGAACATGTGTGAACAATTAGGTCCATGGAAATTCTTGTCCCAGAATGGTACGTTTGAGTTTGTAATTCAACTTAGTTTTTTTCATATTAGTGTATCTTTTGGTTAAATTTTTTTGTCGTGTTATTTTCTAATTTAAAATTTCATTTGAATAAAAATCTGAAAATATATTTCAATTAAAGATTTAAGAAAAAACATTTGGTTTATGTTTTCATTATTAGATTAAGAGAAAAATTACTAGCGTTTTCCCGCAGAACATCCGCACTTCACATTTATCGCCTGTAATGTGCAGCTGCTATAATTAAAAATGCTCCTTGCTGTCTGTAGGAAGCTAAAGCAATAATTAGATTCTCATCACCATCAATTTAAAACTCGTTCTTTCTTTATTGCATCTATTGTTTCAGGGCCATGTTTTATTTGTTGACTCGAAATTCTTTGTTGTTTCTGTAAATATTGTTATTATTTAAGGTGATATGAAAGAAAACCCTAGACAGGTGACTTTGGGAATAAGACAAATGACTCTGAACATAAAAAGCAAGTGTGAACCAGATTTATTGATTAAAAGAAGGCGGATAAAGCAGGTTGATTGGTTAAATAATTTCCAGTGTTAACGCAATCGCATTGCACTTCTTTGGATGTGTATGCTCATATAACGGCTTTATTGAAAAAACTGCCTGAAGCGTGTCAATGTAGGCACTGCCGTCGTCAAAGATTTATCTCATATTCGGATCAGATTTCATGGGAAGGTATAACAAGGATAATTATTTCCGATCTGCTAAAAGAATTTGGGACAAATTTCATCTTAAACTGAACTGGGATACTAACATGGATAAGGATTTTTGTTGTAAATCAGAGTAGAACATGTATGATTTAGGTCAACAAGGGGCTGTGGATTGAAATTCTGAATAAATTAATTAGCACAAAACTTGCCAATTAATAGCTTTTAATTGGGTGTTTGTCAGTGCAAATTGCAGAATTGTAAGATTACAAGTTATTCATTACGACTGAAGTAATAATCACATATGAACGTGATACCAAAAATTAAATATTAACTGTTGATGCAAATAGCCATTGCAATTAACCATTATTTACAGCAGATTTTTGTTTCGTTACACGGCATATATTTCCTGTCTGTTGATGTTGTGCTAGGAGAAAGTACTATTAACTTTATTCGTTGCCTTTGTTGATCACAAAAGAAGCTAATTTTAAACCTATTATCTGTCCACAAAAGAAACCTTAGTTTCATGGAAACTTCAACGTCTGGCTCTAAAATTGTTACTCAAATCGACTTCATATTTAATACAAAGCACAAACTTTACACCAAAACCCATTTATTTATAATTTTCACAATAGCCTGAAACTTTTAATTTCCTCCATGAAAAAGAATTGTTACAAGTTATATTGCTGTTATTATTGAGTAAATATTTAACGATAATTATTATATTAACACAAGATTTGAGGAGGACTTGTGACGGCTGCAAAAATTGAGCAATATTTAGGATTGATTTGTAAAGATGTTTTGCTTTTATTAATCTGCGGCTATAATATATATATATAAACACTTTTGTGACAACCGCTAACAAATGAGTTGAGGTTTGGAAGTGAAAACTCACTTTTCACTATCTAATCAAAACCCTCAATTAACCATTTCTAGTCTGAATCTTTATACAAACTTTGATTGGCTCCGAGAAAGTGTATTCATAGACAGCCAGTTCAACGATCGCGGCCTTTAATATATGCCAAGTAAACAAGTGCACAATGAAACACCGCTAATGACATGTATTAATTGATTTTTGTTAAGTCTCCCTCCCTCTGGTGGTCATCTTAGGCAAACCTGTTTCTTTATTTTGAAACTGGATAAAAGCTCAAATAGGTATGATTTCATCATTTCGTAGAGGTCAAGTTAAAGTAATAAGAATAAGTAACAATGGAATGTTATAGAATACAAATATACAGAAAAGAGTATGTTTGTAGTAAATTTTAAATGCGTAGCATTAGTTTACGAATAAATGCCTAAAAATAAAAAAAAAAAGGTTCACTTTTTAGAGAAAAGCTGTTAGAGAGAAACGTTGCGTATACTGGAATAAATCCAGTGACGGTCAAATACAGGCTGTTTGAGAAGACCACAGTTCTTTGTGTGAAAGTATCCTGAAGACAAATCGACTTAACTGGCGTGATAGCCCTCAAGGGAAGTCATTAAGTCCCTAAGTTAGACCCTCGAGTATTGGATAAAGACCACAATGACTTCCGTTCAGGTGTGCGAGAATGGTTTGGCCCAAATAACATCCGTTTCACAGGGTAATGCGATACGATTAGAACTTGAACGTAATGACCACATTTTACCATTGATTCAAATGTTTCTTAACATTATAGTATCCAAGCACCCACTGAAACACAATGTTCAACTTTACTTTTATGTTCTTCTACGATTTTTAAAAACAATTAAAATGTTCGAGGGTAGTGTATACGGACATGCTCTTATTGCATATTGCAATGACAGCTGGAATACATTTTACCTAGAGCTACGCCTTGGCTCAGTCGATTGTGCGTTAGGCGGCTGACCCCCAATCACTCACTCAACACGGTTCGATTCCCACTCTCTATCTTAGGTGTGTAATTTAACTTTTCCGTCTGCTGTGGAGATCGCGGGCTGGGTTTAAGAGGTTTCTTCCCACCAGCAAGGCAAAGTGGTCAGATAAGAGAAATACCCTAAGTACGTTGTTAGACATCACTAAATAAATGTTACCACGGTCATATTTAGCATAACACTGGTTATTGGAGAGACATTCTTTCAGAAAAAGGGCAACATAAATCTAATTGACAAAATCAAAAGGAAGCTGTCAACACAATCCCTTAAATTTGTCCCTTGGAGCGAAACAAGATACGGAACCAAACATTAATTAACCTAGATACTTCACCTTTGGTTTGATAGAGTGGCTTGATCCAAGTGACATCTTGTTATAACGGCTATACGATGCTCTGATATAATTAATACGTAAGACAACCAGCGAATTGATATTTTTTTCTGACTTTCAATCCTATTTAGCTAAATAAACTTTTATTGAAAACCCACATTAAGTATAAGTTTCCATTTATATAAATATTCTTCGGAGGGAACAAGAATAAAGAAAGGAGGCACTGTTTGCCCCATACATCGGCAACGAAAGTGAAATGCGACGTAAAACCCCAACCAAATAAACAATAAATAAATAAATAAATGAACAGGAAAACGTAGTAACAGAAGAAGAGAAGGACATCACAACACATTGGGTTCCTGATGCCTCTTAGCTCAGAGAGCACCAGGGCAGACGAAAGTTTCAATCCAACCATCCTCTGGGCAAAATTGAGTTTCTGTTCTAACACACAGCGGTGACAGGTATGACGTTTTCAGAACCAAAATGGACCTTTGATAGTTTAAACAGATTAATAAATGTATGCTATCACTTGCTCGGTTACTTGCTCGGTAGATTGGTGGTAAACGCCGTATTGTAGGATATTTAACCGCAGTGTATTCCAGCAGAAAATCTAAAAAATTGTGAAGCCACTTAAACTATTAACACTTTTGGAACGATACTGACCAGCCAGCTCTAAGCATGGGAGGAGGAACATAAGCGGGCCGCGCCGGGGCTCAGTTGAGTTCGCTTCATTGTACCCGCTATAGGTTCTAATCACTATGTCGACCTCAGGTATAAACGGGAAGATTTCCGGTGGCTGCAGAGATTTCGGGGTGGTTTTAACGATGTTTCTTGTCGGTGTTGCATCATACACTGGCAAATAAATAAATAAATATCCCACGTATGCTGATATGTTCTGTCTGTAGCCAGAGGGTAGTTTGGACAGTTAACTGTAGTATACAAAAGTATGGAAGGTTAATAAAGTCCTAAGTTCGCTGTTGACCTAGATTCTTTTCGAAGAGAGACTGCCAAAAATTATAATTTGAATATGAATATGAATATGAATCCTTCTAAAAAAATGCGATAATAATCCCCTAATTAATTTCGTTCTAGCAAGTCAGAATGATTTGATTCAAATCACTCACATAGTTGAAACGATGTTGGTGTCTTGTTTCGAGAATGTAAGCACTTGGCACCAATATACGGCGATTGGTCCACTGTTTTGCATCACCTCCATAATTAGAGAACACTTGCACGAATTGAATGTGGGTTGGTCTGTCAGTCAAAACGGTGGTAGGATTTGGGGAAGCGGGTGTAGTCTATCCAGTTTTCTCCCCACAAACTTGAGATTTTAAGCTAGAAAAGATGCACAAGCAAATATTCTTTTTTACATTTGCTTTTAATGTAAATCTTTTAATTGCTAATCTAAAATTTTTTTATCATGTTTAAATTTTCTGTTTGACTATAAGCAGTTTAGTGTATTTAGTCGTCAATTTTCGAAAATAAGACAATATTTCCGCTTAACAGATTCTGAATTCCTTGCACATTTGCATTTTGTATAGAGGAGACGAGCTTTAATATTTGAGTAAATTCGGTGTCAAGAAGAAGATGGCGAACAAGTTACTATGCGTAAATAAATGATAAAACAAACACCCGACTGTACTTACAATACATTTTGATTTAAGGGAAGTCATTGAATGTGAATGGACATAAATAAAACAGAAGATCTTTCTCACTTGTGACCTTTATATAAAAATATTTTTGCCCGATAAAATGCTCACGTGACATGTATTGCTTAATAAACGGTGACATAAACCCCAGGTGATTTGAATGTCTCCACAGATTAAGAGTGACACTTCCTTTGTGGCAAGAAACTGGGTCATTGTGACCTGCCAAAGTAACATATTTTCAATATTTGATGGTTTCTCGAATTCCTGGGTGAAATAGAAAGACATTATATAACAGCTGCCATGTGATAACATTCAAGGCGTATTAACGTCCACCAGATCCAGTTGATTAATGGTGGGCATGTAATACAAACTGTTTACCTAAGATATAATGACTTAAATGGGCATATCTGGACTTAAAACTATTGCATAAGTGTCAATCTTATCAACAAAGATTATATCATAAATATATAAAGTCGTCCATCGAGAATAACAAAGTCAATCTGTATAAATTGAAAAATTGAGTTTATATTATTAAAAGGTCGCAAAGTTAACTAGGTCTAATTGTGGGGCGCAATAATGCCCCTATATGCTTTAAATTACATAATACAGTCAAAATCGATTTTATTAAAAACCCTAAAAGTGACTATGAAACCAGTAAATTCTTACAAAAACATGACGTCTGAGATGGATTTTTAACTTCTGGATATATCTAAAATCCATCTCAGTTGTCATGATTTTGTAATTTACCCAGCTTCTAAATGCCACTCAAACAAGATATTCGCCGACAGTTAATACTTGACAGACGAAGTGTGATATAAACATCCCAAATTATTATAAAGTCTGTTTAAGACTGTATTTCAAACCGGCTTATAAGACTCAAAACAGATTCGATGATAAATGGAAATGACAAAAAAATCAATTTTTATAACGTTTACGGCTAGAGTTGGCACAATCAAATAGCTTTAATTAGGGTTTGCTTTCGGGATCAAAGAATGCCATCGTGAATATAAACTGACACATTCGGCTGATCAGATAATTATAGTAATATCTCGGCTTTTCATATCAGTGAGATATATTATTTAAGAAAATCGCTTTGTAAATTGGATGGTTGGCTTTCCGGACTGTACATTCGTGATGGGAGACATCTGGTCCGTATCTATTTCATTAACGTAGATAAAGAATATATTGCATGCCGCCTCCGTATATCAATATTTGTTACTGTTTCACCAGACTGAACATTTAAACACATAGAACCCTTTTTATATACCGCGATGATAAAACAAATGCCCTTTGTAACATCTCGCAATAATCCCACTTATAAAGAATTAGTATTGCCCAGTATAACAAAGAGGTGATCTGTAAAAAATAAATCAAAGCGGTCAATAAACACTATGTATCATTTATAGGTGTATATATATAACAGTGATACACTCCATTTTATCAAGATTTACAAAACGGGTTATTTTGGTCTTCTAAAATAATGTATGACCAATAAAGGGCGGTTCCAACATGGATGTTGTTGAACACAAAAGGCAATAATAGAAAATGTTATGTGTTCTATTTTGTATTCATTTGGTTCATGTTTAACGTCTAAATCAAGGTTATTTCACTAATATGACATAATCGGGGTACAGCAAACGTGATGGTTGTTTGTGTGGTCGGTTGAGGTTTTACACCGTACTTAAGGTTATTTTACTCAGATGACTGCGTGCCAGCTGAATACATTAAGGAAACCACCCCCAACGAACCCGGCAATAGACGCCACGGGACAAGGACAGGACTCAAAAAAGGACACTACAGCAAATCGGTTTACTGATTCCCCCTTAGCCCTGAGAGCACCATAAGAGCTTAAGTCCAACCCGCCTGGGTACATAAAAGAGACCTCAGCAATACTACAATCAATCAACTGAGCCTCGCCGAGGCCGTATCTATCCAAAATTATATCAATTGTTATAGTTTGTCCAATTTTGCGTTTAGTTTTCTTAAGGTGAAAAAAATCCCGTATAAATGTTTACCTAAACTACTCAAATGCCTTTAATCAAAGTCTTCTTTCGGGATCAATGAAACGACCCTGGAAGAAGTCTGGATCGTATATATGTTTATTTATTTTTGTAGGATTTTAAACCGGATAATGTACACGTCGAACTGTGTTCATATACTACATTGATAAAACAGACGCCATGGGCACTTTTTTCACTTGTGATTTTCTCGCTAGACTCTATATCAAATAAGTAGTGCGTTGTAAAAAGCTCACGCGACCTGTTATATCAAATAAAGCGGAGACATAAATCCCAGAAGACTTGGATGGGTACATAATTAAACGTGTGATACATTCCCTTGTGGCTACATGATCAATAAAACGGGTCTTAATGGTCTTCCAGAATAAAAGAATGACCCATAAAGATGTTAGTGACACAAAGGGCCGACATAGAACAGATGCCATTTAGAGATATATCTAATTATTTTATTCATCTGCCCTGGTGCACTCTGGGCTTAAGAAAGTGGATTTGTTTTGGCTCCCTGTTTTGAGTCCTGTTACCAGCATTGTTGAGGATGGTTTTCTTCACCCATTGAGTTAAGACTCCGTAATCTGAGTGGCGTGACCTGGTGTAGTGGTGTACAACATTAACTGTGAGGAGTGGTGTGCCAGGTTCATAGACAAAACTTACAGACATTTGTATGAAAGGATGACTGATCATGACAGTATAAATAAGGGTCAACATCTTCGGCTGCTACTCAACACTGTTTATGCCATGGTCAACCACAAAGGTATTGAAATACAATGTTTGAAACTTTGTTGAAATCACCTACAAAAGAATATATTTAAATACATGCAAAACGGTCTTAATTATATTACATCAGCAAATCCACTATACCTTTTTACTGCATAGAACCACAAGTGACTACTAAGTTGTGCTTATTGAGTATCCTAGACAAAACTCCATTCTGTATCGGACAACTCATAACTCATCCTCACTTTACAGACTAAAGGGTTAACTTTTTGGTCTGAATGATTTTTTTAGATTGTGTTAACATGTAACTAGATATATCTGCGTGATATATATTCACCACATATGTTCTCCACCATTACGTTTACAACAATCCATTTTCAAATCTAAATCTGTGATGGCGTCACGTTTCAGGATCGATTTTATAATATTTGCATAAATCTGCGTTTAATTGACATCACATACATACATAAATTAATTTATTGGCGGCTCCATTCAAATGAATGATGTGCGCCATAACTATAGGTTTAGGTTTGTCTCATAAGTATGCTACTTAGACTACATATACTAGTCACACCTTATATTTCATGATACAATACTAATGACTTGAAGTTATAGATTGAATTATACACAAAGTTAAAAGAGTAAAAGGTCAATACACAGTATAATAAAGGTGTGAATTGACATCGATATATGTTGAAGGTATAAAGAATTGTTTATTTTCCAATACTAGACCATCAGAACTGCTTTCAGATCGTCGGCCAGCCATAATATAGGATCTCGAGAACCCGGAACACCCAAGAACTTCGGCTGGTAGTTGTCCGAGGAGTCCGAGCTAGTGTTTTAATTTGGGAACTCAGAGGTGAGGGGATGGACCATAATCGAACTCTTTAACTGCGCACTCTAGAAGAATCCTTTACATGTTGTGGACAACCATATAACAGCAGTCGTAAGCAGCTTTTGCTTAATTTGGCTAATTTGGAATTGGGATGAGAAATAAGTTTAGGTCGTTTAGAACCATGCTGCATTCTGTAGAGCTGCCGTATTCATCTATCTAGTTTTGACACCATTCGAATATCAATTTAACACAAATCGAATATCGATGAAAACACATAAATTTGATAAGCAAATAAGTTAGCGAATATTCAAAACGACCCCTTAACTAAGGTTATCGTTTCTGTGTGGACATGTTTGGGTCATATAAATGTCATTTGACACATTCTACATTTTGAAGGCATATTTCTCGAAAACCGCTCATCGTAGAAACTTCAAATTTGTTGCATGTTAAGAACACAATGTGGGCTAAAAAACGGTGCCTCAGAATTCATAACTTCTTCTTACATTTTAAAATAAATACTCTGAATTTTTGTTTAAAACTTATGCTGAGTTTGTTCTATGCAAAAATAAAAAAAATGAGGCACCGTTTTTTGGTTCAAGGACTATTCTATTACATAAACTAATTTATTTGGTAATATAGATATTGGACTCCGAGAAATAGGCCTCGAAACATGCACGGTATATTTCTCTGTCGACGTGTAATCAATTTGTAATAAATTTAGAAATAATAATATATGCTTCTGATTGATATTCGTTGTCATAATAGGCTTGAAAAAACATTTCACTCAAAATCGACCTAGGGGTCCACAGACCTTAAGGCAGGCTTATTGTTCCGTAAAACCACAGACGTGGGAACAGTCAAAAATTGAATTTTATAACCCTTATCTATTGTATCCAAAACAAATTGCGATGCGCCGGAAAAACGCCAAAATTCAACAGCATCTCTCAATCTATCCCTGGGTGACAACACATTCTTCTGTTTCGAATGATCATTCCCTATAATTTCACTCTCATTAATTTCATATGATTTATTCCAGTTAGAATCATTGTCAAGGTAAGAACAAGGGTCTATGCTAACAGAAAACTCTATGTCATCAACATAATCAATATAATGAATACTTAGCGTTTCACTAGCTTTAGACTGCCACGTGTCGGCGACTGTCAGTTGAGGACACTCAGAGTGCCAATGTCCTGCCTGGCCGCATCCGAAACACGCCCCAGGACGCCTGGGCCTTCTCACTGACGTGTCTGGTATCTCGGCCGTTAACCCGCCTGTGTGCCTATTGTGCTGGCTCGACGCTTCCTCACCCCGAGCGAACGTTGACTCCCTCGCCTTTCTCCCTGCTCTGCCGTCAGCCTTGAGTATTCGTTTTTCATCTTCGCTATTCTCAGTTAACTCATGTTTTGTGTACTCTCGAACCGTTCGCCACCCATACTCTGATTGGTCAGCCAGCAAAATTAACTTTTGACGTTTTATCAAGTCAATAGCCGCCTCAAAACACTCACCAGCTTTTTCTTTCGACTTTGTTTCCCAAAAATCTTAACCTTCAGCTAGGGTATCTATTACTTTATCATTATGCCTAAATTGCTCCTCATGAGAAGGCTTTTTAAATTTGGGAATTTTGCAGGCTTTAAACGTTTTTTTTGTTTCACCGTTTCGAAATTGGACACCCGTCTTCACCATATACAAAGCCATAGATACATTTCTTCCATCAGAGAATGAAACAAACATCACCATACGTCAGGTTTGTAGCCATCAGGCCTGTAGCAATAAATATCTGTAGCAAGAGATATACGTATATATGAATATATTGAACATGTGAGTTTTAACAACATTTTCAACAAACGAAGATAAGAATTTTCGAGCAATTTCATTCAGTTAAATTAAGTCCTGCTGTATGTCAATTATGAAAATGGTATGGTGGCATGGTGGTATTTCTTTTGCCACATAAATATTTAAATAATATCAGTGTAAGCCAATTTGATTGGTTTACCAGTTTCTAGATTTGACGTTATGTCGAAAGTTATTCTTTGTTAGGATTTGTTAACCATATTTTAATGGCATTTATAAGCTGTCAAGACATACAAATTATAAGGCTTTATGGAAACAAGTTCAGTGCAACTTATGCAGCATAAATAAGTCGAAATTTAACACGTCAAATATTTACACTATTAACACTAGTTTTTGCACTACAACCATGGCATTTCCATTCCAAAGCCGTCGATTATTATGTGATGAAATCGCTAGTGATACTATTCAACAGTAAAAACGTCACAGAGAATCGACATCGAGCTTGTGACGTCACTTCTCTGCGATGTCACGACGTTATATAATTTGTTGCAAAAATGCGTCCCATTGCCGTCGCAATGTATAGATTTTCAAAATCCAACCAAAGGTACTAGATTGTGTAGTTCGAGAAAAAATATTAACTAACTCGGGTCAGTTTGTTACGATGAATATGACTCTCGTCTTTAATTTAAAAAAAAAAAACACAAGCGATATAAGACGACTTTGCGTTGCCGATGTATGGTGGAAAACCGGGAAGTAACCTAAAAATAATAATACAAGGGAGATTTCGTAATCAGAAACGTCATCTCAATGAGAAAAAACGCCATACACAATGTGTAAATGAAACCTCCCGTAACATCACTGGCCACTCAAATGGGTGAATGAAACATCACGTCACATCACTGGCCAGTTCAGTGTGTGAATGAAACATCATGTCACATCACTGACCAAGAGAGTGGTTGAATAAAAAACACACGTAAAATCACAGGCCAACCCAATGTGTGAGTGAAACATCACGTCACCTCACTGGCCAGCCCAATGTGTGAATGAAACATCACGTCACATCACTGGCCAGCCCAATTTGTGAATGAAACATCACGTCACATCAAAGACCAGCACAATGTGTGAATGAAACATCACGTCACATCACTGGCCAGCCCACGGGTGAATGAAACATCACGTCACACCACTGGCCAGTCAAATGGGTGAATGAAACATCACGTCACATCA
>JAVFBZ010201278.1:0-13765 GCA_032466195.1 Katharina tunicata | reverse complement strand
AAGACATGACGACTGAGATGGATTTTCAACTTCTGGATATATTGGTAAGCGAAGTTTCGATCTAGATACTAAGATCGATTTCAAGCAATGGTTCCATCTCAGTTGTCATGTCTTTGTAATTTACCCAGCTTCTAAATGCCACTCAAACAAAATATATTTATAGGATAAAAAACAGGACACAAAAGCCAATGGGCTTCCTGATGCCTCTTAGCTCAGAGAGCACCGGGGCACATGAAGCCAAATTGTGACATAACAAGATTTGTAACCATAGGTAACTAACAAAGCCAAAACAACACAGGACCTGTAGAAAATCTGCCTTTTTCCACATAAACCTTATACCAGAGAGCACAAGTCAAGCGTACAGGAACCTTATTCCAATAACCCGTAGTTGAAACCGATTAAACACTTAGAAAAAAAGTGACAGTATGCATGTAGTTATATACAATTAGTGACCCTAACATGTTTGACCTTAAGGGCCCAAGCTTTAGGACCTTAATTCATTGAATTTATAAATATGAGTGTTGGACTAAAACTTTTATTTTCTGGTAGATTAAATCCTGAACTTAAAAATTAAAGATTGTGTTTCTATACTTCTTAGCCATTGCTAATGCTTTTTCAAATCAATTGGTATTTTGAAGTGGGACCAGGGGAGGTAACTCTGCCGATGAAGCTGGGTTACCCCCCTTTGGTTATGATAAATGCAATGAAATCAGTTACAAAGCATTACAACCAAACAATTTGTTTCCCTGATGACTCAAGACTAAGGCACAGGTAGTTCAAGTTGGGTCCCTGGTGCCCATAACCTCAGAGAGAACTAAGGCACATGAAGTTTCACTCCAACCACTTGCCATATCCTGATTATGCTAACACTGAGCTCAAAGCCACAGCACTAGCCGGCCACCCACTATCAATTGAGTCATAATAACATTAAAAATAGAAATGTTTATTTCTCACCTGAATGGGTAATTGTTTAGTTAGAATACACCCTACTAAATTTGTGCTGTCGCCTAGCAACCACTGACCCACAAATAGCATCGAGAAACCTGCCAACCCTGATGGATCTCGACAGTTTTTGTACATCTGTCTGAACATAAAAATAGTAATTTGGTGACTACAAATTGGGTTCAAATATAAAGTGGTTTTCACTGTTTGGTTTCTTCAGCTTAGAACAGGGACCAGATGATCGCCATACATTGTTATGTATTTCTTTGGTCTTGATTGATTGATTGGTTGTCGAGGGCAAGAGCTCAAAACTTATTGCCCTCAGATAGACGTGCTACAGGGCTTTATTAGTCATGTCTTCATTGCTGACATGGAAGGTTGCTTGAATTGCAAATCAATTGTTTAATCAACTGTCATGAATGTGTTCACCCACAACTTGTAACAAACATTTTGACTTATAGTCCAAGACACAAAAAGCAGATTGGCTTCCTGTAAAAAAGCCAAAACTTTATCACAAACAAAAATGTAAGAATGCATAATTTCTATAAATTCTACTTTAGATGTACATGTTATTTTCACAATTTTTCCCCCAGACAGCAAATTTCGCCCAACAATAGTCATATGGCAAAACATAAGATATGGGTTTATGTTTTTCGAAGGTAGGTATTTGGCTAATGTATATTGCCTATTGTATTTGTATACATCTGATGTATATAAGAAATAAACAATAAATCGCTTACGGGAATCCTACAGTCATCCAGATAAGGAGGGAGATCAATCCTGCGATGACGGAGGCGTATTGGCGGTCTGTGAGAACGCATTCGTCCAGTATTTTTAAAATCCAAGGGACACCACCGGTGCAATTAGTAATGGCCGCTGTGAGATTCATATACTCATCCTCGTAAACTGGCCTTTCTAAGAACAACGGGTAAAGGACAGGCATCTTCAGATCTATCAAAACAGAAAGAAAAAACAAGAATAAATTTTAATTAGATTTATATGAACAGATGTTGTATTAAGCTGCGTTCACACGGTGCGACTTGTAGTGTCGAAGCGTGTGAACAGAGCAAGTCAATGCAATAGCGAGTTGATTGGAATAGGCGTGTTGATACTACAATGTCTATAAGTCACACCGTGTGAACGGATGTTTAAACCATCGGATGATCCCCACAACCACTTTCCTTTTAAATCAAAGACCAAACGAATTAGCAATATTTAGAACTTTGTGTACATTTGAAGGGAAATCCAGTCAATGTTCGACCGAATTGGAGTTGTTTTCAAGCAATCAATGGTATCCCAGGGATCTTAGCATCTAGGCCGAAACGTCGCTTACCAATACACCCAGAAGTTGTAAATCACTTTCAGTCGTCATGTTTTTGTTATGTACCCAGCTTCTAAATGCCGCTTAAACAAGTAGTACTCACAGCATGACTGTAAACTTAAAACTGACTTTGAGAGGGGTCATTTACAGCATGAATGGGACCCTAAAGCATTCTGACCTTAGACAGGGGACATATAATGTTTTAACAATCTGAACATGACATCTAAATCATTGACTTTGTGGTTTGGAGTTTTATGCCATATTTTCACTCATATGACGGAATGACACTCCAATGGGTGAATGAGACCACCCGCATAAACACTGGGAACAGACAAGGATGCCACGGGACAAGGACAGAACGCCAAACGGCTTACTGATGCCCCTTAGTTCAGAGAGCACCAGGGCCGAGGAAGCTCACGCCGATCCACCCACATGACCCTAGTCCAAGTAACAGGACTCGCCATATTTATATGGCTATTATTGAGCTCTGGATTCTGTGAGCTAGCATGACCCGGCCAAAGACAGGGGTTATTAAATGACGATATGACCCCATAACATTATGCCTAGACACATTGGACAGGGATCATAAGTAAAGCTTACTATTACTAACAGCATGTACATGTAAGCTCACTCAGAACATACTGCTAGTAGACACATAGTATAAGCCAGAAATCCAAGACAGGGTGTCTCAAATCACTATTTTCACAGAAACAGGGTGTCTCAAATCACTATTTTCACAGAAACAGGGTGTCTCAAGTCACTATTTTCACAGAAACAGGGTGTCTCAAATCACTATTTTCACAGAAACAGGGTGTCTAATTTGATATTTTCCCTATCTTTCCCATGTTAAATTTGATTGAAGTAGGGTGTCTCAAATTACTTTTGAGTCTCTCAAAGACACCCAGACACCCCTCTGGCTAACACTATGAGTAGACACAAGAGTTAGACATAACAGCATGAATATGATTTATAATTATATATATAGGCTCTAAAGGCAGTGTATTCCTGGCAACAGTAGACTGTGACTCTAACTTAACCCAAAAATGTGAAGTCATTTTAGTTTGTTCATTGCTGTTGGACTGATTGATGCATTAATCAGTGTTTTACGCCGTGCTCAAGGGTAGTTCACTTGTTATATGACGGCAGTGTATTCCAACAGTAGGCAGCGACTAACACAAACAAATGAGAAACCACTTTCATTTTATCGCTGTTGGCATGGTTGGAAAGATGTGTTCCTCCAGTGCTAAACGTGACAGCATGAATGTTACAAGCTTGTAACATGAAGCCCAACAGACATTGGTTCATCAAAGAATGGCCCAGATGTGACAGCAAATTGCCACAGCCTCATGTAACTTAGTCCGAGGAGCTCAAACAAAAGTTTGTTAAGTTTTTTTCTGTACGGCAACAACTAACTTCTGATATCTAACCATTGGGATTTTAGAAAACTTTTAACAATCACCTTAAACATCGCTAAAAACGTCCAATAAGTGCACAAAAAATGAAATTGGCAACAACAACGCTTTTTTACATTTTACCTTTGGTTCAAAATATATTTCCCAACCAATTTTATCAATGTTCTACATTTTTCTTTGGCTTGAAAAGGCAGACATTCCTTGCCTTGAAATTTGTGCACTAGTTTAAATGCTGACGTAACACACACATCACAGGACAGTTAGCTTTGATTGATTGATTGATTGATTGGTGTTTAACGCCGTGCTCAAGGGTATTTCACTAATATGACGGCACTGTATTCCAACAGTAGACAGCGACTCTTAACACAACCAAATAATGTGTAGTCACTTTAGTGTTTTTGCTGTTGGAAAGATAATGTTCCTCCAGTGCTAAATATGACAGCATGAATATTATAATCTGGAAACAAACTGCCCTCGGCAGGACAGTTAGCAGCCATCAAACTGATAAGTTGTGGGTCTGCTTTCTTTTGCATCAGATTTCTGGACATTCTTTGATTATTGATGTCCCTTGTGTTTTAAATAAATCTAAAAGGTAAGAGAGCGTTTTCATGATCAATATTGTTCACAGAGACGCGTGAATCGCGTGATTAGTCCTTTTTTAGCATGTTTTTGGCCCGAGTTGAAAAAAACACAAACTTGTGTGTATATCTCAGACCTTGGTTTTTAGCCATCAGACAGCTGGGTCTGAGCCACTCCAACTATATTTAAATATGCTGGCAGGATTTTTAGTTTTTAGTGTTTTAGTTAGTTTTTTTAACTTAAACTTAACCTACAAATCTGTGGGTGGAGTTTACGGAAAGCCCTTAGCTTTAACTTCTGGAGCAAAAATATCTATTATATCTTCTGTGCTAACATAAAATAACTAATATTTGTGATCTGGTCACCAGTGCAAAATCCTGGTATTGTCTATTTTCTTTCTTGAGCTTCTTAAAAACGACTGACAAGCAGAACCCATCTAGTATTTTTTTTCTCAGATAGATGAACTTATAATTAGCAGGGCCTACAGTAGCTCACGGAATTCAGAGTCCATACCCAATAGTAAGAGCTCTGGCGTTCTGGTCGTTGAAATCGTTCAGCTTCGAAACACCGGTGCCATTTTTAATATAATTTGTTTTCACGTGACGCTGGCTATGATCCGCCTTAACCGCCCTATTATTCCGGGTCCCCTTCCTGGGTGATGTCAGACTGATTGACAAACATCATGCACTAGCTCACCATTCATCAACACTTTCTTGAACAGAATGAAAGCCAAGGAGACAGATTAGACTGCCCACAAAAAGGGGTCACGACACGCCCACAGCTTGATTTTGGCGCGAAATCCTTTGACAAGACGACATTTGGTTATAGTGGGTTACGAAACGGTCCTCGTACAGCAAAATTAAGGAAGATTTTGGATATATACTGTTGTCACTTGCTGAAGGTCATAGATTAATTGTGTCAGGTAAGTCTTAAAAGTTATTATTTTCTTGCTATTTAAAGGCTCTAAAGTTGCCGGGACAAATCCATTCCGCACATACAGCATACTTTTCAGGCGCACAACTCTAGGACTCACCTACAGTAGCCTACCAATTAATCCTGCATAAAATGTAAATTGAAGAATTTTAATACACTTGTACTTCGCTAGTGCCAGAAGTAACTCCTGTGATATTTAATAATTTTTGACATTTTATACATGTGCATGTAGGACTATAAAATGTCAAAAATTATTAAATATCATAGGAGAGTTACTTTTGGCACTAGTACTTCGCAACATAATTTCCAGCTGTGACACTGAGCTCATAGCCGACAGTTTTTTGATTAATTGGGGTTTTAAGCGGTACAAAGGCGATAGAATAACTGTAAAGGTTTCAACACTACTGAAATCTACACCGACATCAAGTTCACACTAACAAATCAGCTGATGTAAACAACACATTCGGAGTTTCACACAAACTAACAATAGTAACATTTGAAGTTTGTTGTATTATTTGTAACAACCACACATAAAACCAACACTTTGGCATACCTTTGCTTCTCAGTGTGCGTAAATATAAAGGTTATTTCTTCACAACATCCCACGAGATTCGGTTTTCCTGTCGTTAAATTGAACGCCTGTTGCCCCTTCCGGATCAGTTTCAAAGTCATGTGCTTAGAAATGGCAGCTGACCCCTGACCTCCTGCCGAGTTGATCGCCGGAACTACCCGAACGTGTCTCCTTGCACCCAATGTAAAGGTAGCCATATTGTGATATCTCTTAAAAATCCTAATCCATCCTGTGTGTAATCCTATAATTGAAGCAGTTTAAATTAGTAAGTATGAAAGCTTGATATATGAATTTTTCAGCCATGGCGTTTTTGTTCCCTCCCACAGGAGACAGAGCTTGGAAACAAGCTTCTTAAGGGTCCTTACCCAAGGACTTCATATCTACTCCCTTCACGTTGAAATGAATAGAGGAAAAGCATCGGCCTCACCACCAGTACAGTTAACAGGCACTGTCGCTCCAAGAAGTATACAACAGTATCCTTTTCTTTTTGTCTAAATTGTTCCGGAGTCCTGGTGAGTTGAAATAATTAATGAAACATCTGCAAACCTGGCGTACTTTTATCAGAACAAGCCACATGCCGGCATCTGTCCAACGGCGATTCGCAGCAGACATGCATGTGTCCATGCAGACATGATTTATTCGTGGTAAATGTGTGATTTTCTTATTATGGCGTTGATTAAGTTTGTGTTTTGTCATTATCAGTTTGTTTTCTCTCAAATCTGTGTGATATTGACATGTAATTTGAGACCGTCTGTCGTGTAGTGATGTAGGCGGGGTTTAGTTGCGGTATGCGTCGCAAACATGGCACAAACCCTCACATGATCGACTGCCTCGTGGCGCAAACGTGGGCCATTTACTCTTCGATATATTGTCGCTTTTATGACTAATTAAAATTTCAAAGTCAATTTTATGTTGCCATATTGTCATTTGTTCAGTTTAGCTTCTTAAATGCTATGATTTCGAGGGTATTCCCCTGTGTTTTTGGCGAAAAACAGCCGGGCTGTCAAGCGACTCGTTTTCCCGGGTCGCGTGAAGATTCATGCGCAGCGGCAATGACCCACCATTCAGGTCAAACATGTCGTCATGAAAATCAAGTCCTGTTGATCAGAAAAAGACGTATTTTTCGTGAGAATTCGCGTCAAATCTTTGAAGTTACATCACAGGAGACAGAAAATCTGTTCGTCTAAACGTTTAGCTATTTAGATAAGAGTTGGGTATTGACAGAACAGCTAAATTGGTATATTTTGTGTGATGAATCAGACGTAAAAATGGAGTATCCTTTCTTTGTTTTGGTTCTCATGTTCTCAGGCCCTAACAAATATATGTAGGTAGAGTTTGACAGGTTGTAGTTTTGGATATTGTCATTCTCTTTTACATTACCAATAACCATTTTAATCAATTGTCAAACTTGAATCACTAAATTATTTCTTGTGCTGTAGTAAGTCATACAGGGAAATTGGTTTTATTTTTAGATTCAACATGCACACACTGTGAAGAATTTCAGCTATGTGTATATAACGACCTGGGTTAATAGGTACACTCATTGATCTATGTTCACTGGCATTAAATAAGTCGCGGCTTGTGTTCATCTGTTGCGTTGTTACATTGAAGTCTTAAATTTAATTCATTGATTGTATAAGTTTTACCCCAATTTATCCAAGCAGTGCTTGTAATGATTTAACAAATATTTTCTAACCTGTTTTAAAAAAATTTAATGTAAATTTTATTGGCATGTTATCCCGAAACTTGTTCTACTAGTATGATTTGTCTTATAAAACGAAGTGAATGTCATAAATACTAACTTAGGACTTGGTTGTAACAAAAAAATGTTGCAAGTAAATATTATTTTTGCTAAAAATTGAACAATTTATAATGTAGTGAAAGTTATTTATGTCTGTCATAAACCTTCAAATTTGTCCTACTGTGGGTAGTTTAAAAAAACTACTTACAACATTTTTTTTATCAGAAATATCTCTTTGGGAAGTTTAACCTTAACCGGAGATGTCCTATGCTATGAATATTTTTGTTTGATAGTTAAATAGCCTCAACTATGGAATGATCCCCTGATTAATCAAACAATTTAAGGTGTATATGGAAAACATTGAAGTTTATCAGTTTATTTTAAGTGCAGTGCATTTTTTTGATGCGGAGATTTCTTTGATCTACTGATACCTGTTGTTCTAGTGAATGTTATTATCGGATAAATGTTGATTTGTAGGGTAACAAAGTTTGTTTGTAATGTGAAGTCCTCCTTTCTGTGAAATGCAATTTTTATATAAACACAACCAACACTGATTAGCTTGTGGTCACAGTGGTTATAGAGAGGCTGGGGAGCTTTGAAAATTAAAAGGTCATTTTGATTTATGTATTGAATAGTCCAATTTCAGCCGTCCTTGACATCATGGTTATTTCTTTCGCCAATGGAGTTTTCAGGTGGCTGCAGTGTTTGCGGGGTTGCTTTTACGAGGTTTGTTCATGGTTTTCCACCATACACCGGCCACGCAAATTAATGATTAATACATGTAGGTCGTCATAAAGGTGAAATACTCTTGAGTACGGCGTTAAACACCAATCAATCAATCAAACAAACAAACAAATCCTTCGCCAATGGTACCAGGGTTCTATACAGTGTCTCACTGTGTCCGTCAGAAGGACTATTATAAAAAATCAAATGACCAGAATTCTCTGAAAAATCAAATGATTTATTACTAGAATGTAATTAAATGAACTAGTTGTCCTCATGTCGGCATTGTTCATGGAAAGTTATACAAAAATTCAGCTGTTGCCTGAACATTGCCACAATCTTTTGCATGTTAATAATCAACATGCTTGGTCATCCTTGAAGTTTTTTTCTCAAATAATCAAATAACTACTCACAAAAATTTTCTGGATAGAACGCTGGGTACCGCTTTTTGCAATGAGTAAAATAAGTATGGCGTCAAATTCTAATTGTTTCAAACAAACCAGGTAACTTGGGGCCAAGGCCTGGTTACTTTTGCATGCATACCTTCACATGTTTTTTATTTCTAGACCTGCTTTGAGCTGTTGTGACGCTCTCATTGAGATTCTTCCAAAGGAAATTATCCTCTAGAATAAATTGGGCCATAATTGTGTTATGTTTATTGATTAATCAGAAAGAGCCTTCTCACTGCTCTTGAAGACTGTATAATTAATAGGAAGTGCAGAGAATATCTCTGGAAATATACATGTATTCAACTAATTCCAGACTAGCACATGAGGTGGTTGTACAGCAGACTGAGGAATCTGTTCATGTCGTGGGAGTTTTGCTATCAACTGACAATGGAAACTTGATATTTAAGTGAAATTCTCGAGTAGAAATAGGGCAAGAAAAATGCTAAATTTCCTCGCAATCTTGCCATCCAACGTCAACAATTTCCCCCGAAATATACATGACAATTTTGTAATTTACAGATTTACTACATCAAATGTTGTTTTCATAATGTAAGGCCCAAAATGTGTCTTTTTTTTATGTTCGTCAGTAGATGATCTTTCACGTTACGAGAAGATAACACAACATAATTGCTTGTGAAAAATGTACAGGAAATTTCACATGTTTTTATTAGTGGGACTTTTGTCTTGGATACACTGAATTCAGTTAATATTTGATAGTGTTGAGCAAAAACAAAATGATTAAATACTGAACATCGACTCCCAATCATATAGAAATTTGGCGACGTTCAGCCATTAAAGCGGAACTCCAGATTAAATGAGGTCAATCTACTTCAAAAGTTAGAGAATTTGTCTCGCTTTCCTTGAAAATAAACCACCAAAAAGTGCCACAGACAGAACAATTTGAAGAACCATGCCTGTGTTTTTTTTTATCAATAAAAAATCTGTCATAAATTTTCTAGTTGCACAAGACCTAACTTCCCACATCTGACGCCGATTTTCTGTTGATGGAAGAAGCCCGAGCCCGGCCTAATCGGGTTCTAAAATTTTGTTTTCACAGTAAATTAAAACAAATTAGATCAAATCATCGATTCAGTTCAAACAAGGCTCTGATTGATTGGGCGCACCCGCGTATGGATCCGTATCGTCAGCGGATTGTTAGCTTACAAAGTGTGGTCGATGTGCGGATTTGAATAAGACGAATTGTGACTTTGAGGTAGATAGCACTTGTGCGTACTGTATAGCTGTAAATTCACTAGGAACAGATTTGATTCTGCTAGAATGACTAAAAAAATCAAATGACCAGAATTCTTCAACAACTCGAATGATTCATTTCTAAAATGTGATTTCATAAACAATTTGTGCTCTCTGCATTGTACTTGGAAAATAACTTAAAAAAAAAATCAGCTGTTGCCTGGATTTATCAATCCATCGCAAAGTAACTCGAAGCATGCTTGCTCGTCCTTAATTTTTTTTTCTAAAAAACAAGACAATTTTCTGGATTGAACATAGCCTAGTTTGTAACCTGTGGTTGTCCTGCAAAGTACAAATAAGTCTCACCAATATTTGCCCTTGTAACTGCAGCTATAGTCTTTGTTTACAGATTGTGAAAGTAATAATGGTTTCATTTAATTAACCTATTGTGCAAATTGGAATCCTCTAAAGTAAGATTTGAAACTCCAAATAACCAACCAAGAAAGAATATTTTGCTATAATAGATTAATACAAAATTTGGTGTATTTACTATACACTGGAGGAACATGATTTTTCCCAACAGAGCAAAGCACTCTACATTTTATGTTTTCGTTGTTGTTGTTATTTACTCTTGGCGTGCACCGCCTTCTGAAGTGAAACATCCAACAGCACAGCTTCAATCAATCCTGATAGAAAATATTGTTTGCTTAAAATGGTAGATATTAAAATGTTTAATGGTTAGGGTAAATATATTTATTTAACCAATTTGAGCCAGACAGTTGACCCCTGCCACCTTAAACTTCTGTTATAGGTTAACATTTATCAAACAAACACCTCTATTAATCATCTATCTCATTACCTACTGACCCATATGGTACAGGTGTCATCAAACTGTGAAGCCCTTGCTCACTGTGTTAACAAACACCAGTGACCCCATGAATCAGCTGGTGCCAAAAGATAGGTCATAGTTACAAACTTACATGTATAATTCTGACTCATTATGAAAAAGCGCTAGGTCATAAATAGGGCTTTTAAAATGTGTGCTCAGTACACATGTCATGTCCAACTGAGTTGATGTACACAACTATTTAGTCAGTGTTAGAATTTAGGGACAGACCTATAAATTGTATTTGAATTACTTGTGTGTAGTCACTTTTTTCAGCTGTTAAGAAGTGATCAATAGATTCTTCCCGGCAAGGTGTGTTGAAAAACTTAAGAAACGTATACACTTTTATAACACAGGCTTTGTCTGTGCACTGCACTTTCCCTTCAATTTTGTTACTTAAAATTATTCATGTCAAACACTCCTTTGTTATAGTTTTGAGGATTTGAGTACATCTCTAGGGAAAAACTTTCCAAGATCACGGATAATAAAATAATATTTTAAACATCACATTTGCTGTTGGCGATCAATTACAAGAAATAAAAAATAAATAAAAAAATAGCCTTATGTCAAGATTATACTTAAAAGAACTACACCTCATAGATGATGTCTCCTGCATCGAAATTTGCCGTGAACTTTAACGAATCATTCACGTTTTCCTTGTGCAAAAGGATGACAGTCAAACGACAAATCAGTTTTGTAAATTTCGTGAATGAGAGACGTATAGGAGCCTACATGTATATATACCGCTGAAGGTTTTGAGTCAAGCCCTTTATAAGCCTTGCTGTTGGGCAACAGCGGCCAATGTCTGGAGGTGCCTATATACATGACAGTCGCTGTTGAAATGTGCTTGGGTTTTTAGTGCACACTAAATCAGGTTCATTTTTTTAAATTGAATGATACAGCATTAATACCAATTAAAACTAAATTTGTTTTTATGTCAATAAGCAGACAAATAAGTGAATAACCCTAGCGTTGAATCAACGTGTCGTACAGGTCAAGTTTTTTTTCTTCCCTTGAAATGACCCACTTTAATTCGTAAAAGACGCAATGTAAACATCTGTTGGTAATATGCTTACAGCAGTATAATTTGTATTTTATTTTATTCACCATAAGACTGAATAGCTGGAATGTAAAAATAAATAATAAAATTCTTATAACACATAGATAAGATATATATACAGGCTTTGATATGGCGGGAGAAGAAACCCTGAAAGGGTTTATTATATCCCTTTAGATATTGGACAGCAACATGAACATGGCAATGCCGACAGCGGTTCCCGATTAACTATGCATTTTTTCGAGCCGTAATCTTCACAAATGCTATTTCTGTGGAATATAGTCAAGATATCCCTCCAGTGATTTGTAGCTACAGTAAGCACAGAAGTTAACTTCCCTCAGTGGACTCAGATTGACCGGACTGGACGCGGATTGTCCGAACATAAGATGCACATCGCCCGCGACTTGTAAATGATTGTCCTCGGATTGTATTGATTTATTCGCTGCTTTTTGTCAATTATTTACTGAACACGGCAAACTCTATCTGTTTCACCATTATGTCTTAGCAGTTATCGGTGTATACGAAAACATGAACCATGCGAAGATCTTGCCATCTTTTAAAAATATGTGAAAGTTATTTTTGGACCTGTGCTAGCCAAAATATGGCCACTCATCAGTAATAAATGACCACAAATGATAAAAATTGTAATATTGTTTCTATATTATTAATGAACCAAAAACCCGTGAAATCCATATAAGTGAAATACCAATCAATAAATCAAATCCAGTGATTTGTATTTTCAAACTAATCACAATTCCAAAACAACATAACCTCTGCTCATGTTTGCCTGCATACTTTGAAAGTAGACTAGATGTTCTTAACCTAGAACAACTGTTTGCTTGTTCAGCAGTTTGGTTACCAGCTGAGGCAACCAACTGTGATGTTACATGAATAAAGTGTTGACTCCCATGTAACAGGATGATTTTATCAATTCTTTCTGTCTTCACTCATGCGGACCACTGGTCTGCGGAAGTGGCTTCGTATATTACCTGTGCCCTGGTGCTCTCTGAGCTAAGGTGGCATCAGTAAGCCGATTAGTTGACGTTGTCATCCATTAGGCTGGCACGCCGTCATGAATGACCAAATAATCTTTCCATCACCACGCCTACCCCCAAGAACAAGATCAAAAAATAAGCAGTGATAAATGACACATTTCCTGGTTTCGAAGCTCTGTTTTGTGAATAATGTTAAGTGAATACAGTAGGCCTACAGGTATAAGAGGTACATTGTGCTTGTAGTCTGTACATACTGTAAGAGGGCATCCCAGACACGGTAGAAACAGGAGGTACATTGTGCTTGTAGTCTGTATATACTGTAAGAGGGCAAATTGTTTGTCACCTTTTCTGACAATCGACGTAATAGTCAGACTAGTATACCATTTTTGTATGATCGATGAGCTATGGTTGAGAAAAGCCTGGCTGTGTATAAGTTGTTGTCTTTACAATTGAGTGCATGTGTACTACACATACACTGTATTTTTGCATTGCCAGGCCTCCCCCATTGTGTTTATAAATATTCAGGGTCTATGGTTCGAAATTCGTATTGCACACCTGCACAAAAGCACGTAAAATTTGACTTGTGCATGTACCTGGCTGTTAATGGATGCACATTTTGCACCCAACTGAATTCTCTCTTCTTCTATAGATCAGTTTTAAAAATAAAGATTGAAGGTTGCAGCTGCTACAATTGAGTTATTTCAGTCATTGTTTAATATCAGCTTTGGTAATCTTGTAATCGTAAAAACAAAAGGAAATGTTCACTCTTTCCGTTACGCAACATTTTGGGATAATATTCCCTATCAAATTTTATCCGGTTTAAACTAATTAGGAGAAGGACTTTACTCGCAAGGAAAGTGGGATAAAATACAAGGGGGTTAAATACTACTACAGTACTGCAAGAAATTAACCTAATGGTTTAGTCACACGGTGTCTTCAGGCTGAGAACACGGTGTCTTCAGGCT
>JAVFBZ010201267.1:0-13765 GCA_032466195.1 Katharina tunicata | reverse complement strand
CGTTGTGACAATGACCAGGTGACATTACTTCGACCATGGTTCGATTCTGCTGGGCTGTAACATCAGCGGGCGTGAAACTATTGGTCCGACCATGGTCGGGCTGGGCGAGGCGGTTCCGCCGCCCATGAAGTATAAGATTGCGTTATTTACTCAATATGGTTTACCGATCAAGGACGTTGCTGTTAGATACACATATATGACTGAAAACCATATATATTTTTTATTGTAAAGCTATTATTTATAGCCCATATCTGTGATGTGGAATGTTAATTTCAATCACCAATAATATTGACCGAAAGATAACTGGCAGTTGGTCACCGATAATAACCTATCCAGTAACCTTTGTTCTTGACCTAAATCAGCATATCGCATCATTTGCCTTGTGGCCCTCTGAGTTTGAATCCTGACGCAGAAAGCAGAGGCCCAATTTTATAGGATCTCTCAGGATTGAAAAACATTATACCGCAATAATCTATACAGATGTTACACAATGAAATAAGCTTTGGGTTCAAGTTCAGTAAATATATGTGTACTTTATCGGTGTAAATATCAAATATAGGTGTACTTTGAAGTATTATTTGTTTATGAAATGTGGTTTGAGATGTTTAGTACATTGCTCCAATAACAACAAACAAAGTGCTATTAAATTCGTAAAACGTTAATGATTAATTTTCCCTAGAACAATCCACAGGGATAACAAAATTGAAAAGGCGTTTCTTTCACACAAATCGAACGTCCAGTATTCTTTCGTATTATATAAAGCTTATCTAAGAGAGAATGGTCCTTGACCGATGGAAATTACTGAGACCGACTAAAAAGGTAGAAAATAAAAAAGCAGAAATCCATCATTTGCTTTTTAATAAATTAAATCGGGGTATTGGACCGACATCACTTGACCATGGCAGCTCATTGCGGCCACCGACTCTATGCAAGAGATTAAAAAGAGATCAGAGAGCTGGGTTTTTTTATTATCAGAGTATTATTATTAAATAACGTCGTTCAGTTAGGCTAAATATTCATGTCTGTGCGTTTATAGATCATAAACCTAGTAGCACGTCTTGAATGACACAAACCCAATGGCTTAATATATGAACTGTGGATGTGATGTGAGGCAAATCCGGACGACGGAATGTTAATTCTGATAGCTGAGACGTTGAAATGATCTGTTCACAAAAGTAAGACGAATTTCCTTCTGTGGTGACTTCCTGTTATTAAGATTCACTGAGTATTCTTCTAATGAGAATAATAACCTCTCGGCGATGACAAATTATTTCGGACTAATAATCTCCGTCTAGGACGACCAGACACAACTGTTGAAGTATGACAAATTCAGACAATATAAATTTAAATAAGAATAATAGGATTGTTAGAAAATGTGGACATATTGCGATCGAAGTGACAAATATTTGGGCAGCTTTTATGTGAATAATGTTGTGTGTCTGGACAATTCTGTTTCCAATAGACATAGGCATACACACAATAGCTGCCCTTCTCTTTTACGTTTATAACCATTAACCATACTTAACATGGCCGCTTCCACATTGTAGATTTAGATTGATAAGTGTTTAACACCGCTCTCAATGGTATTTCACTTATACCGCGGTGGTGTATTCCGACATTAGAAAGTAACAGTAACACAACCAAAACGTGTGACGTCACATGTTATTCCTGTGGGAAAAATACTGTTGTTACTCCATTGTTTGAATATGGGCATTGAATATATTCAGCATGAATGTGAGCTCTTTTAGAACATTTATAAAGAAATGCTACATTCAAAACGAACAGCGCTAATGCTTCGATCACAGTCTGCTTAAGCACACGGAAATCGCCGTAGGACTGACAACACTCGTTGTCATAATCTAGTCATATATGAATATAGTGTTTATATCATGTTCTACAAATTTGTCAAGATGAACTTAATGTACAATGATTGCAGAGAAAGTTAAATCAACGAGAGTTAAAATGAAATTTTTGCTTAAAATTATTATTTTGACAAAATCAATATTTCCGTGCAAAATTTTTGTTTAAGATGCATTAATTTTGAGTAGATATATAAACATTTTTTTCTAAATACATGTATATAAGCCTGGTGCAAGTTACTCATGAAGGAGTTTTCAAAGCCTTTTTATTTTTGTTTTTTGTGATTGACAAAATGTAATGTAAATCTAAACCGATAACTTAGGGCATGAAGATACCCGGAATGAGGTAAAACCCCCGGTATGTGGCCTACCCGGGATAACCACAACACTGTAATTTATTGAAATTTGTTTTACTTTTTCTCTCCGTTTCAGTTATTTGTTCCCAGTTCTGTTTTGGTCCATAACTATGACATGGAATCAAACATTTAACTTACATTCAGTTTCCAATGCAATCCGGTGAACGGAATGTCATTTTCTGATAGCAATGACATAAAGATTCATCGCCCTAGGGACTTCTTGATATTAAGACAGTCTGAGAATTCTTTGCAAAATTATAAACCCTGGGGTGGATCAGGCTTTTGTACGAATAATATCCTTGGAAAACGGTGTGTATTGGGGAATGCTGAAGTAAACAGACATAAAACTTATGTATGGGCGCCATCTATTGGATTCACTAGATCTGCTCAAATAATTTTTTTTCAATATCCGATTAGGTCATCTTAATGGTGGTTGTTACTTTTGGAGTTATCAGCTTAAAAACTACCAATACGTAACAAAAATGAACGATACTGTCTTACGAGAACTCACAATAAGTTTAATCCATGAAAAGCGGTTCTGTACAATGTTAAAAGTGTCAGAAATCTAACTGTGGGAAACTTTTAAGTGTAACGAATTCTAGTTGTACGTACTTTGACAATATGACGACAGTATGTTGCCTGAGTTTGAGATTCCAGCACGAACAGCACTCTGTGTAGTTTTCTGAGTTGGTTTTTGTTCTAAAATAATGGTATCGTATTTACCAAAGAACGACAAAACACATTGTTAGTTTGTTTTTAAATATGAAAGATTGACTTACATGAATACGCTCGAATCCGTTTCGTCATAGTTTACTTATAACAGGGCTTGATAAAGAGGGCCAACGGTATAACAGTTTAGTGTCTCCTTATAAAACCGATTTACACAAAATAAATGAACAAATTAGACGTAGTTTTTGATTGCCCATTGGATTCTTGTCTAGTTATAATAGCTATACACTCAATTCCGTGTTTATGGAGGCAAGGACGCCAAGAAGGTTTGTCTATTACACTGTAATTGAAACTATCTTGTCAGCCAAAACAATTTGACCATCTGGAGTAATATTTATAACGGCACAGTAGAGGATTTATGTTCTTTGCGCTTAAATATTTATTGATTATCCAATCCAAATGTGTATACTCACCGTAATACATCTGCACCCTTGAACATAAAAAATGGGTTCAACTGTTTCCTCAAATTTGACATCGCCGGGTGGAATTTCATATTGGTGCCATGGGGGTTTTGTTGAAGCTTATATAACTAAAAAAAAGATTCAAAAGACTTTGGATCAATACAATCGACTGATTTAGCTATCTTGTAAAGCGCAGTTTAAAAAAGTAGAAATAGTCACATCTAGGTATGTTTTGAACGAAATATCATATCATACGAGATTTGAACGTTTGATCCTTTGGTTATGCCCATGTTTTAGTTCAACAAATATTTCCGGTATTATAATTTAACTCACGAATCTGTACCCATAAGATGTAAATGAGTTTTAGAAGCTAGGTAAAGTAAAACAAACACGGTATTTTTCTTTTGCAGACAAACACGTTAAATGTGATCAAGTGTAAAGCGATTTAAGATAAAATAATGGATATTTTAAAAATAAAAATACCATACTAAGTGAAAATATTTGGTATCGTGTGATAAATTTCTCTTTATTCTAAGCTCACTTTAAGAACTTCTGTCATAAAACTTGATTTGTTACAGCGGTAACAGTGATATAGACTGGTTTTAGAATGAAGTGTGGCCAAATCGACCAACATGACTCCAAGTTCCAAGTCCCAGCTTTTATGAAGGATGAAAACTGGAAAGATCTCAGGCAACTCACGACCTTCCGCTAGCAGACCAACCCACGTACAGTTCAAGCGAGTGATGTAATCTAAGATGTATTTAAGGGGGATCTGTGGACCAGAAGCGTATGCTCTAGAAGTGTTATTCTAGACCGCTGCGCTACAGACATGTATAAATAAAGGTCAACATTTTCCATCAAAATTATATTAGAAAGACTCTAAATGTTGTTTTAAATAACTAACTTCTATGACTTTGAATGAATGGGATGCTACTTTTGTCTGAGACAACAACTATTAAGAAGGTGGTTGCAATTCTGACAGAAAACTATGGTTGCTTATTTTTTCATGGATCTGTAGCGTCTTTAAGTGTGATTAGTTGTGCTTGGCCGTCGGTCGAGTTAGCCACTCACATGTATATGATGACTTAATAGGTAGCCGTTGTTGTATGTAGACAGAAAAGGCAAATGTCAACGATGAAATGTATTTCTGAAATATTTGATGTTCAAGGAAAGTGTTCATAAAACACAGCAGGGCTTCCGGATTTATCGCCGTTTTGATATCTTGTTATTAAGATTCTGTAATAATATTCTGTTCAAGCGTGGTAATCCCTCCGAGATGAATAATTATGTAAGAAATATTTTCTTTTAGAATAACCAAACGGTAAGAGTATAAAACAAGCCCCAGACAACATTGATTTGGCAAGTTGAATAAATTGTTTGAAAATATCCAGATATTTATATAACAATTACAAATTCATGAACTAGATAAATCGAGAATAATGCTAAATGTTTTCCATGTTTGGATTGCTTCAATATCAACAAATGAATATGATTAACCGGTCCAATTATCTTCTTTATTATAAAAAAAAAAAAATAAAAAGATTTTTATATCAGAATTGATGTCATTAGTTATAAACAATGACAATAGCCACATGCTCATTTTTACCGGGCCGCTTCCTCGTTATAGATTTAGTATGAAGTTTTATTCACGTAAAAACACGTTTGGGACGTTTCAAACAACATTTGGATAAGCACGTTATCTTGAAATTTAGTTAACGGACCACTTGACAAACAGTTTTTAAAATTACCCGCTATCGTTCTTGATCACAGATTACAGTGACACAACAGCTTTGTGTCCGTCATATTGTCGGCACATTTCACATTTTCTACATACTGTAAATCCTTCCAGACGTTCTCAGTTTGTGATAATTACAGAGCAGACTGAAATCCTTCCCCTTAAAATCATTATTTCGCTTGTTATTTCAACCAAAGCGACTTTTATTTAGAATTGACGTTATGCAGACGAAAAGCAAATATTCTACATGAATACTTAAAATATTCTTCCGCATAATTTAATTCTGTAATACTTGATTTATTAAATGACTGTTGCTCGTACGAGATTATCAACACACACACACAACCCCGCCCCTCTCCCAAGCATTGGGAATGTGTCAAAGGCAAGCCCAGAAAGATGTGACAACTTATTACTGTCAAGGTTCTAACTTTACGTCCCTGTTTTTCCCCAAAAGTAATTTTAATATGCAAATATTATTGTATGGTCACAAACCCGGATCCAAGCCGTATAAGTCCGACGACTTATTATTCTGCCGGTGGATATATGTATTTTAAACAATTCGCACATATTTTAGAATATCGAACGAATTCAACGCAAAAGAGAGACAAGTTTTGAGATGTATCACCCTAAAGGTATCTTGTTATTAAGATTCTCTGAATATTTTTCCTTGAGAGTTATAAACTCTCAGAGATGTTGAATGTTTGAAGTCTGATCTTTGTCTATGAACAGCAGGCAGAACGGTAACGCTATGATACCAACATAACACCGTGAATTCGATTAACTTTAAATTGTCGGAAAATAAATACATATTTACTAAACAGATAAAGAAGGGACACTCCTGCTAAATATTGTTGATATATAGGTCAACAATGTTATGTCTGTCTGTATGCTCTAAGTATAGGCTACACATAATTATTGTTAAATTTCCGTTGATCTTTTTTATTCCAGAAAACGGATTGAATTATAATGGATGACTATAATCACTTAGTAAATATTAACTGAAATGAATCCACATTTTAGAGATTGAAGGAAATGTCACATTTAATTGAATCAGTTTTAACACGACCATCTGACGAGATCGGTCACACTCTGCACCGGCGAACGAACCGTGACGAATGACTGACAACATCCCTTGTCATTAGTCTAGTCATATTCTTCTTTGTATTTTTTTTTCTTGAAATCTTCCAGATTTTCTTAATGTCCATTGATTGCAGATGTCAAAACAATTTGCTTATTAATACAATAGGGCGAAATAAATAATGACGTAAAGAATCTGTTGTTTTGTTCAATTTGGATTAGTGTTAGTGATAGCAAACTTTGGCGGTTCATTTATAAACTTTTTATGGAATTAGCATGCGAAAGTAATTCCTGAAATAGTTTTAACTTCTTGTGTTTCGTTCTCATCGACATAAATTAAATATAGCCTTAACCTCTGACTTAGGAACCTATAAAAAAAATTCATATTAGCACAGTATTAGAGACCCATTATTTGTCAGTTGTGTTTGTGCCACTGGGGGGATATTATTTTCCAAGTTCTGTTCGTGCCTGCTGAATTGTGAGTTTCAGTATTAGAGTATGCCCGAAGCAAAGACAATGTCTGGCGGAACACATTTTACCTGCAGTTACCACGGAAATCCGGCGGACGGAATATCATTTTGTGATAGTTATGACACATGAGAGAGAACCGTGGGGTCTTCCTTCCATTAAGCTAGTCTGAAAGTGTCAGACCTCCGAACAATATAAGTCAATATTCTCAGAATCATTGAAGAGACAGAGAATGTTTTCCGTATTTTTTCATCGGGTGGCGCAAATCTTATTAGATAGCTGTAAGAAGTCCTCTGTTTAAATCATTTGGAGCGACTACAGCATGTATACTTCCGTATCTGCATTATTACCGTAGCTTTCTGTTATATCTTACAAAATTCGTCGTTATGTGAATCTGTAAACTGATCAGGCTCTACAGTTCTTAGCTACATTGTGTAGGACAACTTGATATAATTATATTAGCAGCACTGAATTCAGCGACCACTCGAACGTTAACCCACCATGAACATGTTTGTACCATATGGCCAGCTTTACAGACATGATCGTCCCTTTTCCTCATTATTGGCGTCACTAATTACGAAGAAAATAATCAAAGCATTTGTTTGTCACTACATTCACAGTATTGAGGCCGTTTCATGAATCGTGTGTGACAACAAAATACCTATTTCGAGTTTCGTCGGGCGCTTCGTACATCGTATATTGAAGGAGGGTCTTTAATAAAAGCCTGCGTGCATTGATCCTTGTGTATATATGCTGATTTATAAACAATTGCTATTATAGATGGATAAACATGGTTTCGATTTATTTAGCAACCATATCCCATAGTTTCACTCGCAATACGTAAGTTTTGTAAGAACATTTCTTGGCCATTACAGCCAAGGACTCTAAGAGCAGATAAAACACCAATGATAATTCAATTTACTTTGTCCCAGTCTAATAATTTGCCATTGGCAGCAGGTCGTACATAGCGTTCTTAGAATCTTTCTTTATCGAGAGAGTGTCACGATATGTCCATATCTGTTCGCAGCAGACGAAAGATAACAGAGTCGCGCGTAAAATTAGCGTCTCTTTGCAGGATTCCTAGAAGTGTCAACGTTGTACAATAATGTGATTTTAGTATTCGGCATTTCCATGTCAGATACACTCAATGGACGTCTGTACCAAAATAAAACAGTCGTTAGATTGTTGCTTTACGTGGTATTGTTTTGTAATAAATGTTATTGGCGAAAACCTTAAACTCAAACTCAAACCCAAGCTCGTCTTTAACATAAAAAGTCTGAAATCCAGATTTATCTTACACCACACACATTCGATTGTTGAAAATTTGAGTTCAAAGTAAACAATAAATTGCTTTAGGTTCAAAGGTTAAGAAGAGAAAAGAATAGAACAAAATGTACGTGTTGGCAAAAATAAATTGCCTCGTGTACTCTCACACAATAATTTATTTATCCTATCATTGCACTCAAAATTATAGACGCTTTATTTCACCTCCTCAAAATCGAATTCTAGTGTAACATACTCAATCCGTGTCGCGGATTATATTTAAAAATGATTGAATCACAACATTGTATGATTTGCGGAAGAATAGGTGATGAAAGACAGCATGGATGAACCACTTTGGTTTAACCGATAGAAATCCTGTATAAATCCGAATGGTGTAAGAATAACAACAATTTCATCCGTGATATAATTGGGGAATTATACCATTTCAAAAACTAAGACCGAGACACAAACGTAAGACTACCTAGACTCTTTACAATTACCATGGCGCTTTCCTGCGAGATGGAAAGAAACAGTGAAGTTAGAGTGTGTTTAACAAAATAAAACTCTTCCTGGATTAGAAAAGAGAGTTATGCTACAAAAATATGTGTGTTAAAATTAATATGACACTGAAGAACTGAAATCTGATTACAAGCAAGCCTTGAACAAGTGGAATGATATTCTAACGGATATGTAGATATAGAGTGGTGAAAGGCATTCGGTATAATTATGTTATAGTTATTACTAAACATGCAAAACTACGAAATTTTCAATAACAAATTTTGCATACACTTGTAGGATTTTGTGAACAGTAAAAAGGTGATGGAACAATGTTTCAGAAAACATAGAAAGAAAAAACAACAAATTACGACTAATTCAAAATGTTGGTCACTTTCTCAATTACTTAATCATACAAGGTGTAATTACAGTATGTGTACCATTCATGATTAAAAAACCCAGAGGATGAATCATACAGACATATTTGTGATTGTATATTTAACAACCATAGAAACTTACAACCTTATTTATTGCTATTGTTTTCGTGTATGCAGACCTGTCTGGCCAAATGTGTTTATATGTATTTATATTTATCCGACTGTAAATAGGACTTGCGGGAGAAAGTTTGATCTTTGTGATGGAAAGATATCTAGGACAATCGACTAATGTGATGTTTTGGGAAATGTGTTAATATTCTTCGTGGATTATTGTGAGTTACACTGTTCATGTAAAAGATTAGATAAATTAAAAACTCAAATTAACGCCAAAATATAGCTTAAAATCCACATCGTCATTTTCCAGATAACATGTTAAACCTAAGCTGAACTTGTAAGTCCCAAACCTCAGGTGTCGGACAAATCTACTTATAAACTATGTACAGGAAATCATCATCAAGAATATTTCCATATCACATGTCAATCAATACAGAAAATGCCAGAAGATGGTTATTTCTTGTCATGCCACACCCGTCTAATACATAAGAGAAACGACGTACACCCACATTATTGCCATGTCACTGCTAGCGATCAATACATGTATAATCCAACAACAAATATTTGGAGACGATATTACTATAAATATACAATGAACAATATAAAGGCTTTATCGGGAATGCTGAAAAGATTTTGATATTAGAGAAGTCTTATAACATATACTAAGCGTATACCAGTCGATAGTCTTTGCAGTGTGGGCATATCCCTTTGTCCAAAGGCATTATCTCCCAGACCAAGAACAACAGGCTCATCAATGCAGATGTCAAGAAATGCATGACAATATTAGGAAATACATTAAAGACCGGAAAGAGAACGAGACCTTTGTTCAGAATTCGAAAGATAGGAATTATGTCTCCCGTTTTGCACACGGTGGCTCAATCTTATTGGAGTGTTGTGTGAATTATGTTTGAAGCCATCAGTTAAACGACTGACATACAATCACACAAGGTTAATATTTCCTTTGAAATGGTTAGAGTGTTTATATAATCTGTATTAAAAGCTGAGCTGTAATATGTAAACAAAAATGGCGACAGAGGCAATGTCTCGACATGAAGTGAATACACGAGCTCTGTGCAACAATTTACCGTTTCAATTTAAATTCTGAACGTTTCTGTCTCATCATCATTTGCTCAAAATCTGGCGAAGATTAGCCTCATTTGGTGTTATACATCGCCGTACAGAAACATAGAGTAGCAAAACACCCAATGCATTTCTTGGAACATCATTTGTATATTTAACAAAAACATGACTGGTGGATTTTCAACTTCTAGGCACTGATTTTCGGTGAGATTACACGAACTGAAATTAATGACAGTTTTTATAGAGTGAGTCTTTTTAAAATTCGGTTGAAAATCCACCAAAGCCATGTTTTTGTTATGTGCCCAGATTCTAATGCCGCTTACACGATTTATTTGTATTATTGTTTTATGCAAGGTTTTCTACATAGACAAGCTAAGTTTGTTTAAAGGAACAAATATTGATTGGCAGTTTTTGTGTGAAACAATTGTTTTGATGTAATTACCAAACGACGAATTGGATTCCTACAGTTGATATCACTGATATTCCCCATGGGCGTTTGTTCAATGAATCGACAATCTATTGAATTCAAGTAAGCATCACGTAATCCCGTTATTTTTCTGTATGTATTACCGAGAAAAACTGAACACACGATCGAATCGGTGTGGATGTCTGGGCAAATCTGAACTGTCAGTTTATATCCGATGCTTACACCCTTCAGACATTTTCACCCTTGTCATACAGGCTGCATTCAATGAATATTTGTTTTTACCGTGGGAGTCGGTGAAACGTATGATGAAGATATACGATTATACCAAACATATACGTTCGAGACCCTTGTGCGAATTGTTACTTTTGTTGCTGAGATGACAAGGTGTTTTTCGCTGTTTCATGTCCGCTTTCCAACAAATGCCCCCAATTCAAAGACCTCATATAATTTACATACTTGAGTACAAAGTTAAACGCTAATGAACTAAATACAAAAATAGTTTCGACATTTCAAAAAGTGACAGAATCTATGAATTACCCATTACAACTGGACATTAGCCTTCTAGTTTGCTGTCCTGATACACTACACATATGTTTCTTTTCGTAAATGCAAGCAGGATAAGAACTAAGAACGACATGACATCGTAAAATTCAGAATGTCTCTTTCAGGTCTTGCATATCATTGAAAATATCGTCTGTGTAAATAACCCATTGGTCTGTTAGGACGGTATCACAACCAGTTATACATGTATATATTGGACCGGAGAATGGTTTAATTGATTAAGCTTAGACATATTTTATATACCCGGATTGTTGGATGTATTTGTTCAAAGATATACTCTTTTTACAGCCTCGGGAATTCTTATCAGCTAGTTTATAAGACTGAATCCCATCTACTAATTATTTATGGAGAAAGTGACGCCAAGTAAGTTCCTTTAGCGCCGGACACCGTTATCAACACAGCCTGGTCAAGAAAACAATTATAACTTTTCAACTACGTAGTACTGAAAAATGCAGTCAAACATATTTGTGATGTCTTTGATATATTATTTTGCACAAATTCGAACAGTAATACATCTGCACTCTTCAGCTAAATCATTAACTTCTTAAGTTATCGTCATTGTGGAATTTCATCTTGGCGCCAGTAGATGTTTGTTGAAGGTTTGTTACAAGGTTATTTAGCCGGCCCATGCTGCTTATACAGCCAACAAGATCAATACAGACATCTGTTTGAGCACATTCGTATTGATTATTATTCTGACAAAGTCATATACTTAAATTTGGGGGAGCATAACTGATTTCATTTAAGGTTAGAAAATGGTCTAACTATTTTCAATTCAGATCAGATGCTGCTGTATTCCTTTTGTCTTAGTGTGTCCAAATTTAAGCAACACTCTACTATAGTGAATTATTAAAAGTCAATATAATTATTTTCTGCAAAAAGGATAGTTATTTTGGCTGGTGTTTCTCCAGTTTAGTCAAATCTTAAGAAGAATACAAAATCAAACAGTTTTACAGATAAATTGTGATATTCGTGATTATACGTTTCACGAACTGGTAATAACGACTATTTTACAAATATTGGTAGTACTCCCGGGATTGTCGCGCATAGTGTTCCATAAGAAAGTACGCCTTTGAACGATATAGCTACAGAGGAAAACGACTTAAAGAAACGCACATTGATGAAGTTTCTCACCATCATCAGTTTAACTTAATAGACAAAATAGCGGTTCAGATTTGTTCAAATTTCTACACTGATGTATTCATATGTGTAGATTTTCTTCAGAGACATAAACACAGTTAGACATAACTATCGTGTGATGCTAACCGTCTTTGTGTCGATAAATTAAGCAAGCGGAAACCCTCTAGAACATTACCAGTGCCTTTAGTCTGCATTAACTTTATTTGCCTTGGAAACAATATGCCAATAAGATTGTGGGACGATTTAAGCCACGAACACATAAATAGTGCATATCTTATCAAACAGCACAAGAATAGCCCCAATTGTTGTTATGATAATTCGAGTGTTCATCTTAAAATAGCCGGGGGGAAGGGACGAAGGACCTCCAGGCATACTTTCGAAGTCTTTGTCTAAGCATTCATGACATTATATAGAATCCAAGAAATAATTATGTTTAATCCGATATAAACACAAAAGAAGAAAAGCTATGTCGTGATTACGATCGTTCCTCTTTCATTAATTCAAACAGAAAAGACGTCTGCAACATGCTGCCTACTAAGAGACTTGCTAATAACTGCTGTAAGCATTTATAACTTACATTACTTTGGGCTAACGTTAAACTACATTATTTTGGATCGATCGGGTTACATTTCTAGAAAACCAAACAATGAAAGGAACCACTAAATAGGAATACCGGATGCTTTCCCGAATGCTGTTCGATTTTGAGTACAGTGTGTTATTCCGCTTTTAGTGCATGACTCTCGTCTCCTTTTGTTCAAACAATTGCACGCAACTGATATAACAATACATTTTTTGGCGGATTTTGCGAACATAACTGCTTGGCAGATGATAATGTTGAACTGGCTGTGTGGGATACAGACGACATTCAAATAATATTTTTTGACATTCAAAACTAAATTTTTGCAATAACCAGTGGAAGACTCCTGTGAGACGAACAACCTGATAATTTTACAGCCTGACAGATCTACATTAGTATAACGATGGTGTTCATGATTTCTATACAATATATTTTGCCTAAAATAATTTAATTCCACACAACTGTAAATTGATAATTGCTTGGTAAGTTCCAGCACTCGCTCGGACTGTATGTGGGTTGGTCTGCCAGCTACCAGCGGTTCTACCCACTTTTCCTCCCACTGATTGGTAATTGGGATGTATAGTTCTGTTGCTCAAATATCGGGAAATAAACAATAAAATAAAAACAAAAGACTGCAGAGGATACCGACCGAGAGATTGCCCCAAGCAATTCTGTTACATTACTCATGGATCCGATATCCTACCTGTAAGTGACATTTGCATTGCACATTTCAGCACTAATCTCTTGCGAACTTTGCATACCCTTGTAGCGAGTTAAAAACAACTGCAATACGTAGATTGCCTGACTGATGCGCAGATGGACCTTGGAATGGAAAGGGTTTTCTGGATATTATAATTACATTGTCTAACAACCACACACTTAATCATACGTTGTTATTTGTATATAAAATAAAAAAGTTTATTCAATATTCCGCTTAATCAGCCATAAACCAACCATCAGGAAACTTTGTAATGTTAGTAGAGTTCATGTTCGATGAGCTAAAAGTGACCAACAACAAGTTCATAAGAAAAATATTTAGAAATAGATACAATATCTATATATTACTTTATCACAGAGACCTATAATAGCGTACAAGAAGAACAAAT
>JAVFBZ010201256.1:0-13766 GCA_032466195.1 Katharina tunicata | reverse complement strand
CTACAACGAGTTATATAATAATATCTAGGCTGAACAGTTAACAATTTGTAGCTAGAATTTCGTGCTGTAAGCTGACAAGAGTTACTCCAGTCCGTGTTACTTGTATGTGCAGTCCGTGTGGTAAGCTGATCAGTCCTTTATTTTCTGGACGTAACTGTCAAATTATTTAACAACACCCTTAAAACCACTTTGCACAGCAAATAAACAGATCGATACCATCTATCTCTATGCCACCAGTCTTCATCCCAAACATTTGACCAAATCTATTGTATTCAGCCAAGCCATACGATACAAACGAATCTGGCCCGAACCACAAGACTTCAAGAAAAACCTTGACGACCTAACACAAGCTTTGCGTAAACTTAGATACAAGCAGCAAGATAGCGACAAACAGATGCAAAGAGTCAACAAAATCCCCGTCCTGGAATTTTTACAATATAAGACTAAGAACACATCAACCAGAATACCACTCGTTGTCACTTATAACCCACAGTTAGATCGCCTCAAACACATTATAAATAACCTCCATCCAACATTGCAGCAAGATGAAAACCTTCACGATTTACTTGACCAGAAGCCAGTCATTTCCTACCGACTGTCACCTAACCTAAAATGTCAATTAGTCAGCAGCCGCCTGTCTGAAGCTAACCCTACCCCTGGTACCTCCCCCTACAGCCAGCCACGATGTTAACTGTGCCCTAATATCAACACTGCTACCACAATAACAGGACCAAACGTGGAAAAATATTCAGATGAAAGGGTCTTTTATCTGCACTTCCGCAAATGTGATTTATGCCATTGCATGTCGCTGCTGCGGCTCAGGTGTATATATTGGACAGACCGGACAAACAGTACGCAAAGAATGAACGGTCATAAATGTGAAATAAGAAACTTGAACACTCTGCGTCCAGTAGGAGCTCAATTTAATCTAACGTCTCATTCAATTTATGACTTTCAAGTGTCAGTTTAAAACAACAAAACTTCCAAACCCAGATGGAAATAGAAATAGCTGAACAAAATATAATATATAAACTTGATTGTGTTAACCAAGGACTTAATATAGACAATGGTTTTATGACACACTATAGAGACTAACCATATCTGTCCCGCTATAACTATTTTAAACCCATTTAAGTTATTTTTCTCTGCTTGGCACATGTTTTATTTCATATAAAGCTAGCTTAATTGTGGCGTTCACCTATGACATAATCGCCTGTGGCTCACACCCATATATATATAAATGTTTGAGACTTCTCTCCACACCTGAAGAAGTCTTCTGGATGTAGACGAAAGCTTTTATTATATTTTGTATTTATTTGGTTAGTTTATAAGGTGCACAATTACAGTATTCTTATTACAATCTGTTGAATATATATATTTTAACATGGGCCAGCGCCGTGCATCAATTGGTTAGGCCCCTGTTTCTGGAATAGATGCGAATCCCCTTGTCGTCCTTAGGTATATAAAGGAAGGGTTTCGGTGGCTAAGTAGATCAAGGTTATGTTTTTATGGGATGAATTCCCAGTTTTCTCAAGTCGTCATATATATAAAAAAAAATAGAAAAAATACTTACCAATTACTGATGTTAATGTATTAAAATTGTGCGGGAAAGTACTCAGTCGTTTTCAAAGCTGATTTGCGGACAGGTCACGTACTACGCATTATGTATTATCAGAAGTGTTGTGTATGATGCACATAAAGCGTAGACACCGGAGGCCTTTCTAATAATTTATATCCTTGCTATATTTTATAGATACGAAATCTATGAGAAACAGATATTGGTGTTAGCGCAAAAAGAGTTACAAAGCCACAAGATGTAAAATGAGAATAAAACGCCTTCCATATCAATTAAAGGAATTATCCTTTGTAAATGGCAATATTCTGACCGGACTATAGTTTCGAGTAGTTTCCGGCATTTAGTGTGCACACTCGTTCTTATGAAACTGACGTACACATACGGCAGCGTTTTAAGTATACGATGTATATGATGTTTAAGAATGTAATATTACATTTTATATATCATGGTGCTAAAAGCTTCCTGTCGACATCGACAAGTTGTGACAATGTAACTTTTCATTTTTTTATTTTTTATTTAAGTCATTTATTTTTTGAAGGCGTGAGTATTACTGCAAAAGTTATTAATGGGGATATTCTTCAGCATGAACATTAATATATACTCCAGGGATGTTTCCTTAACGGTTTTGTAATATTCTCTGTGGGATCCGGTGATGTTATAAACTGTATAAACGCGTCCTGTAAAACAAAAACCTGTCAGTGTACCCATAATTTCCTGATGTAAGCTGACCGTGCGGCTAACTTGTATTTTATGGTTACTAAAACGAGTCGAGTTACATGTATATAATAATATCTAGGCTGATCAGTTAACAAGTTTTAACTAGAATTTCGTGCTGCAAGCTGACCAGAAGCTGGCCAGCCTTTTATAGTTACTACAACGAGTTATATAACAATATCTAGGCTGAACAGGTAACCAGTTGTATCTAGAATTTCGTGCCGCAAGCTGATCAGAGTTACTCCAGTCCGTGTTACTTGCAAGCTGATCAGTCCCATATGGAATTTAACAAAGGGTTGTGAAATAATATATTGAGTGAACAGTTAACAAGTTGTAGCTAGAATTACGTCTGAATATTCTTTAATAAATTTTTTAAATGGTTAGATTTCTTCATAGTCTTGAATCTGGTATTCTAAACTCCGTTATTCTTGATCTGATATTGTGATATAATTTACTGTATATATACATAGTCTTATATCTTTAATTTATTTCTTTATTATTCAAATTGCCCTGTCCAGCTTATGTGTGATGGGAGATTTGGCTTGGTAGATCGTGGAGTGTTTTGACGTGGTTTCTTCCCGGTTTTCCTCCAGTCACTGACATCGCAATGCAAGGTTGTCACATAAGTGAAATATCCTTGAGTACAACGTTAAACACCATTCAAGTATAAATAAAATATTTTCTGTTAAAAATAGCTATCATTGTTCTGGCATTATTATGTTTTAAACATCCACAGCAATTTTCTTTTGCGAACGAAGTAACTAAAAAATATAATTAATAGGTTCTGTAATTATCGTTCGCTCCTCCTTGACTTCCGGGTACATCCCAGGAACTCTGCCTGTACGTTTTGAATAGTGGTCTTTCAGAATGGGTTTTCTTTCGTTTTGGGTTCAGTTATACGACTGGACGAGACAGTTGCCACCTTTTTACCTGTCCGATGTATTTATATCTATTTATAAAGTAATTTGTACCTGGAACTGGAATGAATCTCGTGAAATCCCTCTCTTCACATGACGCGACTTACAGTCCCTATTCTCTTAATAAATGTAAATAGGACAATTGTATTCAGCATGTGTGGGACAAAATGTTATGCAGGTTACATGGATTATATCAGAGTCTCTATAAGCTTTGGACGAGTCGACCTGGCAGAGTTTAAATAAGTTGGCAAAATGGACATTATAATAATAGTCTATCATAAATATCCTGCAGCAGCGATGAAGTGGCTTCAAATGACAAACCAATAATTGTATGATTGCATTACAAACCTTTGCCAGTCTTTGGAGCCGAGTAATCTGGTTTAACAACTGCACAGGCGGAAACTGCAACTCCGTCTTTGGAGTTGCGCGAAAATTACGACCTGTTCTTTGTACCATTGTAATGTTACGACATTGCTCATTACGTCATTGATTGTAATGTATTATTGTATAAGCTACCGTAAGGTGGTCTGAAACTCCATGTGCAAGCTATGTAGACATAAAGTCAGAATATATAGACAATGAATCTCCAACAATTATCCTGTCTTAGTTTATTTAAGTATTAGGATATCACACGACCGAGTAAACTGCGCAGTCGGAAACTGCAGTTCCGTTTATATTAGTCCATATGTCTTAGTTAGTTTAAAGCACCACACTGCTGAGCACGATGGCAAAACCAACCGCGGTATAATAACTAACCTATGACTCGGCTTAACAAAAGGCGCATGAGAAATTCATGGTATCGACATAAATCAGAAGACAGTACAATGTGTGCCGTAATTATAAGGGCTGGCATGATTTGTGTTTCATAGTCATGCTTGATTGGATCAAATCTTAGGGGGGAGGGGGAGGGGCGTAGGATTATAAGACCAGAATAATTTAAAACGATACTAACACCAATATTTGTTTTCTAAAAAACATGAAGTAAATATTCATTGGTGGTGTGAATGCTAAATATGTTAAATCTTAGACAGCCCCTCCCCCCTCTCCCCGACACACACAAACATTTATACTAATTTTGTTTCATCGCATCTCTGTTCACCCTTTTTGAAGTCGAGAATAATTAAAAGCAGCAAAACACACTGTAAAAAACAGAAACGTTATCTTCATTTGCTCCGTCAATAATGCATAACAGCCGATATTACAACAAATTGAAACAGTCGTTATTAGTTATTAAATTTCCTTTCGTGACTAACCATACATGTATTTGGTTATCGGTGTAGTTACTAGACTATTGTTATGAACGACTTTAAATATGGAATATATGGAATATAGTCAATATTGAATCACTAGGTGCGAATTAAGTGGGTCGATTCCTTAATAGCTTGTCAGCCTAAGTACTCTCCGTGTCACGTGGCCCATCAACTATCCTATGACCTTTATCTCCAGCAATTAATTGTTTCTGCTACTACTTGATTTACACTGAAGCGAGTCCACTTATATATAACACAAAAACAGCAGAGGTTCTTGTCGTACAAGTCTATGAAGTGACTAGTCCACGATAAGGCCTACTCCGACTACGAACTATTTTTTGTGTTGTTTAGAAAGTGACCAGCATTTACGTCTTTCGGGTAACACTCTTTGATAGTGAACAGATAATACTTCAGGAAATTTTGCTGACCGAAACGTCAGCCGTAAATACCAGCCACTTCAACTACTCAGCGGACATGTTATACAGCATAGCTAAGTGGTTACTGTGGCGAGCTGAAACAATCAAATTTTATGATAACGGTCATAGCGCTCTGTGAGTTGACTTATTTTGGCTAATACTAAAGCATTTACAATAATAATCAAAACTCCATAGATCCTGTCATTTACTGATTTCAGGTTGAAGTGTAGGGGTTGGGATTTCTTCGAATTACAATCAAACTTGTAAAACACAAGGCGTCTATCCACATCGTCTCATTTCATCTCGTTTTGACCTTAGCTAGGGTCACAATATCTAACATTTAATACTACTAAATGTCTGCCATGAAGTTCTATCCCTTGTTGCACTACTGGTGTTTAAGAATGAAAAATATATTAATACCTAATACCGTATGAATGACAAATTCCAGGCGCAGTTCTACAATGGTCCGTTATTGTTCTTGTTATAAAGTATTTTGAAAAATATCAAAATCAAAACACTAGCTACTGTATTATACAAAGGCCTTTGCAACGATACCATTGCTGTTAGCTTGGCGATGAGAAGACATACAACAAAGATATTCATTAGACATAAGTTCAGCCCAATGCGGAATTTTCTTGTACAAGTTTTGAACGTGGCTATAAAGCGTTTTCCCGTACACGTTTTGGTTGTTGGGCGTTTTGGATTTTCTCCATTGCTTGGACAGTTTGACTAGTATATTGCTTTGTTCATGAGCAGTTTTTGTTTTTTGTTTTTGCTTTTGCACAGAATGCACTCAACATAAACAATAGAGCAGCATTAAAACTAATATGCGTTTTTTTTTTTTTTAAGAAACTAACTTGCTCAATAGTACAGTTCTAGCTTGGACTGACTGATACGTCCGATTAGACCTGTGTGTTCTGACCGTCATTTACTAACAAGATATGTTTCCTACGTCAAAGACATCCCAGTATAACTTGGACATCTAAAGTTATCACCCACTTTAACTGCTGCAACCCACTGCAGTAAACTATATTAATGGCCTCAATACACTTTGATAAAAACAGCGCCAAAATAAAGTGCAGCCAACTACAACTTCCCATTAAGAAGCTGTCTTTGATACTTGGTGCACTGGAAGCAGTTTCGAATCCGCAGTATTTAATATATCGCACCCTTTAGTTCTGGGTATAGTTGTTTGCCTGTTACTTTGTCGTACCGACACTGGCATTTTGCCAATACGAGTAACCAGTGCACATGTCTATACCGACTGATAACACATGTAACAGACCAGCTACTAACTGTACAAACAGTCCCTTCGCGACAAAATAATTGCAAGCCCGTCGTCATATACGTGAACACATCTGAGTAAAACATTTTTACCCAAAATAAGATAAATAAATTAATGAGAGGGATGGCTTACATAGATCGTAACTTTTAATACAACCAGTTTGCATTCAGTATATATTTTTGACAAGAGTAATCACACTGGCACAGGGATATCGACTACTTAAAGTAGACAGAGACAAGTTACTAGATAGACCTGACTCTCGAGTTGTTCTGGATATAAGCTACTTCTTCACAAGATTAAATCTGATATCCTCATGAAACTCAATAGTTATAATGTAGACGAATTTACAGAATCAGAAACAGTATGTTAGAGAAACCATAAATCCTCTTATCCTTAGAGCCAATCACCATTTAAGTTCAATCAGACTTAAGCTGATTAGCTCCCCAATAGATACACATTTCTCCCTTCCTGCCCATTCATTCATAGGTCATTTGAAATCATGCATGAACAAAACAATCCTGATTGTCCTTCTGAAAAGGAAACAAAACGGAAACGGGTCGCTCGGAGGATATTATGTAAATAGTCAATTACTAAACGAGACGCTTAACAAAATCAATCTTTAGTGTCTATTCCGCTTAAAAACTGGCGAGTCTAATTGTTGCCATTGTTCCCCTCTAAATCACATAGTGAATTAACACCAATATACGATCTGCGTCCGGAAGAGATCTACCGATCATATTTGGCCTCACGGAATTGCCCCTATGATATTGTTGTGTATGGATGAGAACTTCATGGTATATTTGTTACAATGGGATAAGTAAAGATCTTCTGGTAACGTTAAGACGTATTAAAGACAAAAAGCAAGAGAGTGGTCCATTACTGAAGTCAGCTATAATAGGTAAGGTGTTGCAAACGTAAAGGACTTTGTCTTTGTTCAGTTGGATGTTTAATCGTTAAATGTGTATGCTTGTGTGCTTTTCTGTTATACGGGTCGTAACTAATTGCATAACTGTTACCCTTTAGCTATTAGAGTATCTGGGCACAGGAAGCTTCCCCCAACCATCCGTGAGATGTTGCTGTAAATCAGCTGAGATGTGTCCCATTCGGTGATGTTAGGGTTCGCCTAGACGTGAACTTCATGATGTGAGTAATTTGCTATACAAGGACTTAAAACCGAGCTTATTGACTTCAACAATTATATTGCCCAATATAACATAGCATTGTTGTTGGTGACAAGGTTGCGCGAGAAGGACATTACGAATACATACATTGTGCATGACATTTACAGCAGGCCAAATAGATTAGAGGGGGATTGCTATTATATCTTGGGAGACATGCAATGAAATGATTATCCGTAGTTTCCAAATGTGCTGAATAGGTTATTATTTGCATCCTTCTTTTCTAAAAAATCAGTCCAGTTTGCAAAAATATACACATATCCCCTAAAAATTAAACTTCTATTTAAGCTTAGATTCACCTGTTGATTATTTCGATGTTAGGAATCGACATAGCTAAATTTTCGCAAGAGTACTTTTGCATATTGAATTGGTGCTGATGTAATGATATACAAGGGAAAAGTAAAGGACTCCGTAGACAATCCCAATCTAGATAGGCACATGAACATTTTGTTCGTTTGTTTGAGTGTTTTGGGGTTTCACGCTGAACTTAAAGATATTTTTATTATTACTGATATGACGGCGTGTCAGTCCAATGGATGAAGGACATCAAACTAAACGATACTGCCAAAACACAAGACAACACAATAGATTTACAGGTAAAAAAATAAAACGGCTTCGTGATGGCCCTTAGCTCAAAGGGGGGCAATATGAGTCTTCTGCCCAAACGCCCGCGACTATTTGCCCGTTGGCTTTACAATTATATTTCTTACACCTTGGTAGAAGGACCACAACGTAAATATGTTTTGGTAAATTATTTTAGACATGATAGATTAGTTGTTTACTAGTAAGTACGAGTATAATGGGATCGCTTCATTTGTTGTAGAAGATTTAATTGATTTGTTTATATCATCCCGCATTTGCATCATATTAAATTTACAACATACACAGAATCCAGTTTGAATCCGAGAATGCAGAAGAAATAAAGGAGCTAATAATTCAGTGGAATAACAGACGTGCGTTTGTGTTATCCGTGCATATCTCCTTATTTGGAAAATAATTTAAGCAGATACGGAAAATCATCCGGAAATAGCCGAAGGTGTCCGGCCAGATGTTACAATTGAAAGCACATGTTGTCAAATGCTAACCCTAACCCTAACTCTAACACTTAACCCTAAGTCCTTTTTACAGATTGATTAATTTTTAACTTTGAAAATTTTCAGTTGAATCACGGACAAAACTACAAGAGTTGTCGTTCAATGCACTGTAAGTAAACCATTCCACTGGCTGCCCAACCTCATTTCGTCATTTTTCCAAATAAGGAGACATGCATTTTATAATAGCCCGTTTTTGTTAGTAGTACGACAGCTCACGATGAGAATAAATCCCTTATAGTCTTGTCAATGATTTTTATGTTCCATTGATTGCAAACCGATCAGTTGGGATTGTCAAAGCAAAAGAACGGGAAGTGTGATATTGACAAGAACAAAATTCCAAGTAGAGAGATAAGTTTGGTTAATTGGTCCTTGGTGTACAGTGTAAGGTAGAAAAACTGTCATAATATGGCAAATGGACCAAAGTGAACCCAGGAATCAATAAATTAAGGTAAAATAACGTCAATTAAGAATGCCAAGTTAAACCAAATGTTAACACTTCCTTAACTTACCATGACTAGAATGCATGTACTCTTGTGTAGATAATCCTTGTGGGAAGTCAGTTATCCGTTAGATAGTTCCATTTCTTGATAATAGTAGGATACGTCTTAACCATCAGTTTTAAACAACGTGATAGATAAAGTGCGAAGAGCTTCATCCAAGCACTTTTTGTGGCAGGTTTTGCTTGTTTTACTAATTGCACAACCAGATGATATATTAGGACTACGTGTAGGATAGCCTACTATGAGATATTCTCGGCCCTTACTTACCTGCACACAAAACGTTAACAATCCCCCTTTGGTTATCCTTTTCACTTCCCCAGGGGTTGAGAAGATATACTATACATATATATAAATTTTCTGTATTTACATATTTTTTTTATATCTTTCGTTTACACTGTAAATCTTAGTGACGGGTGGTTTGATGGAAGCCTCCTGTGTCCTGGCGCTCTCTGAAGTAAACGGCACCAAGAAGTCGAGTTGTTATGGTGTCCTGGTTTAGTCCTTGTAAATGTATTGTGTTGTTCTCTGTGTTGCCAGCGTTCGTGGGTGTGGTGTCCGTCACCGACTGGACTGACACGTCAACATATGGGTGAACAAAACTTAAATACGGCATTAAACACCAATCTATCAACTTTAGTTGAAACGCTTATCGAATTATCTTAGGAGCAATTGCACTGCGTTCGTCTGTTATTCTCTCTGCGTTTCCCGTGTTTTTAAGATACATGATGCATTTGTGTGGGTGACTTGTCAAGCATAGTTTACAATGACTTACACAGACAGCGTAAAATATTCTTTTCCCAAAAGGCATTTTAATAGGCGGAGTGTACTGAGTGTGGAACAAAATGTCATGTAGCATTCATCGTGTCTCTCAGAGTATCTATATGTATCAGTCCGCGTTGGCCCAGGAGATATTTAAGTTGGGCAAATAAATGCTAGTATAAACGTCTATCGTTAATATATTATGGATGTGGGCAAACAGTCTCTCCTGGTAGCGAAACAATGCAGACCTCAACTATAGAACTTTTAATGAGTGAATTATGAAGCAAGTACGATTATTGCAATAGCACGAAAATACCAATCTACTGAACTGGTATAACTACTGCACAGTTGAATGTTGCATTTCCATTTATGCTAGGCATTTATTGTTACTCTGTTTACGACAGCACGCTGCTGTAAACGGCAGGGCAACATACTATAAAATAACTTGGCTATGAGCTAGATTAATATTGGGTTTTGACGACATTCCTTATCGTTATTTTGTGTTTGCCAGAACAGGAGCAAGGGATAACCTGGGTGTGGAAAGAATGATTAAACGAATCGGCCTGAAAACCTTAAATCAGTTATTTATAAATCATACAAAGGTAAATGTAAATTAACAAGAATATACTGTAAAAAGCATTAAAATGAAATACATGTAGTAACAGCTTCAAAAGTCAGTGCGACATAGCTGGGTAATGCTTTCCCCCTTCAAGATAGGTTAAGGGCGCCTTTCCTCTGACAGTTTTGGGGTCTGGTTACCAAATGACTTGCTCCAGGCGCATGTGGAAGTTTAGACTATCCGAATCTCAACCTCCTATATGTGTCTATTAAGACATCGTTCGCATCAATAGACTGTTCAAATTGTAACTTAAGGGTGATCGAGGATGAATTCCATTTCATTCTCAATTGCCCCGCCTTTAACCACTTAAGGGTTCTGTATATTAAGAAGTATGACCTTTGGAAACCTGTAGTATTTAAATTAATACAACTTCTATCAACAAAGAATATTAATAAACTTCTAAAACTTGGCAAGTACTTAGAAAGTTTAACTAAAATGAAAGCGTAGACTAGTTTCTGCCATGATTGTATTATGTATGTATTATTTGTTATATGTCTACCAATAGGCTGCATGTTTACAGCCAATAAACTACTACTATTACTATTACTACTCTGGGTGTAGTTCTTCCCTGGGCTGGTAAGTTTATTGATGTTTCTTGTATTAATGGGCCGTTAGCATCTGCCGAACAACTCCAAATCCGCTATTTCCGAACATCTACCAGAAGACCAATCTCATGCACTGAAATTGAATAATGTCCAAACTCTGAGAGTAAATATTTCTAGGACAGGACAGGACGCCATCCTAACCGATATAATAAAACGCAAAGCATACATTAACTAGGAATGCTTTATTAATATTGTTGAAAATGATTACATGCATTTGTTGATTAATTAGGATTCAACGTTTTTCTTAAGGTTATTTCACTCATTTTACGGCATGCCAACCCAATGGGTGTTAAAACCCTACTAAAATGACAATGGTGACCCAAAGACACTACAGAACATTTACGTGGCGCAAATCAGGACACCAATACAAAGCGGATTTGTGCTGCCCTGTGGCTCAGTCAGCATCGTGGACAGGAGGTTCCCACCAAAACACCCTCTTGTTTACAATGGTCTCATCTCTGGTATTTCTGCTGCGTAATCATTCAATACTTCTGCTTGTCCAGGTTTCTGTGATTCTGCGAAAGCCCAAAATACAGAATATTGTGAATTTAATGACTTACCTATGCTCTTTTACTCGTTCTGAATGTTTCGCTCATTGGCCGACGAGATGGGTTTTGCAGTATTGCAAGACATACTCACTCCGTTACCTTCCCATAATACGTTTTTGATCAATTCTCGGCCAACCATTTTATTGTTTGATTGCGGTGTTACGTCGTAGCTAACGTTATTTCACTCAGTAACTTTAGATTACTTAGTGAAATAACGTTAGGTACGATGTAACACGTTTACAGGGCTAAAAACTGGACACCACTTCAAATAATACAGATAATTAGAGCCTTCAACCGAACCACCCGCGCCAACCAATCTATTGAGCGCGGTTCATTCATTGTACATACGTTAACGTCGTTCTCAATGGTATTTCGGTCACATAACAACTGCGTCGTAGGTTTATAGCGGAAAACCGGTGAGAAACTTCGTCAAACCCACACTGCAATCTACACAGCCGCCGGAAAACTTCGATTGTATAGTTAATTAGACAGCGGGATTCGAAGCTTTACCCAGTATTGCTGATACATTTTTACGGTATTTTTCGACTTTATCTTTTTTTAGCACTTGGGTCAACATGCGACGCTTTGAAGTTTAGTGTTGGTCTAAGATGTACTTAGTACGAAGCAAATGATAAACCATAGATTATCCAAGAAATGAAGACAACTCTAAAAGGCTGAGCTCTATTATGATTCAACTTGTTCTATTTTAGCAGTTATTGAATGCAGAGTGGATACTGTAAAGAGGTAGATAGTGAAACAGTTCTTAATTTACAGGGTTAATTGATAGAAAAGTATTTTGGTCGCGGGTTCGATTCTCGCAGATTTGCCTACCAACAAGATTTTCAGTTTTAAAATCTGTCCAAACGAGTGTGTTATCCGAAAGAAAAAAAAACTTTTCTAACGTGACCTGATTGCGAATTTAATGAATCAAGTGCGACCAAATTGTTATAATGTTAATTGATTGATTGATTGATTGATTGATTGATTGGTTGGTAAATTGATTGATTGATTGCTTGATTAGAATTTAACACTGTACTTCACTGATATGATCGCGTGCAAGCCACATCGGTGAAAGGAGAAGAAAACAAAGACATACTCAAATTATAAAACATAGCAAGGTGTTCATTCATCGTTTTCCATTGAAAGACACTTGAATTGAAATACCAAGTAAGGTACCATTGGAGGAACATTATCTTTCCAACACCAAAAACACTAAAGTGACTACACATGTTATGGTTGTGTTAGGAGTGCCTACTGTTAAAATACACTGCCGTCATATAAGTGAAATACCCTTGAACACGGTGTTAAACACCAATCAATATACGCTTAATAAATACATAAGTATTTAATGTATGAAATTTAACAGGCGTTACTTATCATATGTGACTTATTTCAAATGTTGTCACAAGGATAGTTAAAACATAAAATGTTTCTACCTATAAAATGAATTTGAATGTGTTGTTATTTGATGTTGTTGTATTTTTCTCTCCCAAAAAAATAAAGTTTTGAACGAAACTGTCTGAAACAATTGTGTGTGGATCGTATATTTTATACCGTGTCAGCCATGAAAAAAAAAACGAAAGGAACTAACATCCTATTACTATATGTTTTTTACAAGGTATTTTCATTATATTTTTTCAAACTATTTATAAACACCGAGATTACATGCCTTTAAAAAAAAGGAAAACAGCTGAGTTCGACTAACCTTGCCGTTTAAGTAAAACAAAGGCATGCACATCGTACATGAGGTTATTTGACTCATATGACCGCGTGCCACTCCAACGAGTGAAGAGAATCGCCCCCAACAACACTGGTAATACATTATAGGACATTTAGAGGACGATAAAGAAGACACCGCCAGCATAGTGGCTTCCTGGTGCCCCTTACCTCAGAGAGCACTAGGCCACAATAAAAGGCCACTCAAGGTTGATGGTCACCTTGAAGAGAGTTATAAGGGAGAAATCTAAAGTTGAGAGGGTTTTTTGTGTGTGACAAGACATATTCTTCCATGCAAAACGTCGAAATTAAACGAAAATATTCTCAGAACATTGGCTCAATGAAGTAAAACTATTTGTTAGCTGTGCTCCCCTCCGCTATTCTGTGGTCGAGATTGTATTTTATGATGAGAAAAAAAACTTGCGATGAAAAACGATACGATTTTATTTATTTTAGTGTGATGTGGAGAGGGGGGTGTTGTCGTTACGTCAGGTTATTCACTCAAATAAATTCAAAAACGATCCCATTACACACTCGATACACCATTTCTAGACTCTGGGGGGGGGGGGGGGGGGGGGGGGGGGGGGGG
>JAVFBZ010201234.1:0-13767 GCA_032466195.1 Katharina tunicata | reverse complement strand
CCCACTGGGTCTACATCCGTCTCTAGCTGTCACAAGACAAGTCATTCGCACCCCCCAGTAGCTAGTCCTATAAATCCTGGTCTTAGGCTGTTCACAGAGTTACCAGGCACACATTCCCCAGCTACTATTAGGCGGGAAGGCTTATAAATTTAAGTCCCAAGTCTTATAAAATATCCAGGTCGATCTGGAGTTTTTTTTAAACACAGGTTCTATAAAAATCGGTCCTATAAATCAGTCCTATAAATTCCGGTACCCTATTAGGCGGGAAGGCTTTTAAATTCAAGTCCCAAGTCTTATAAAATATCCTATAAAAATCGGTCCTATAATGCCAAATACACTACTAGTGTTATTTTTCAGTGCTTTGATCAATGACTTTTCCACCGCCCGGGAAATTTTCACTGAAGATGAAGAAATCAAGCTCGTACAAGAAGCACTTAGACTCTCACAGGTGGCGCTGCTATATGATGTTAACCAACTTCCGGTTCAGCTGATTGGACGACTTCCTTTAGAGAAAGAGGTACACTAAGTTCACTTTCATGTGCCATGGATATATCCTAATAAGATTTTATAATAAGAACACGAGGGTATTGCTGAATGGTTATGGGTTAATTTTCTATATTAGAACTTTGCAAAGTTATCTTGTACCGCAAATATTATCTCTATCTACAAAAGCGTTAGAATTAATATTTGCTCAAAGTAATGTCAGGTTGATCATGCTAAGAGAAGATACTTGCATCACGTGAAGTACGTGTATACTTAACGTAACCACAGCAGTTACAAAACAGTATCTCCCTGTCACCACGCTCGACACAAAATGGACTGAGTCGATGGACAATCTGAAAAAACTAAAGGCCCAAAAAGCTCTCAACTATTCTATTTTTGCATCCTAATTTGACCAGAGGGGATACAGAATGGCATCGATTGGTTTGTTTAGTTGACCAATCAAAGAGCCGTATATAATGAGCTGCTCATCTCTAAACGAAGATGATCAAAATTTGTGTGATGCCCAATCAATTTCACGTTCGTTCACTGTTTTCGTATGGGAATAGAGTAAATGTCCTTCAATTTGTTACCTGCATTGTTGTATGTGCTTTAAAATGCCATTGACAATGGAATTGAACTATACAGATATAGGATCTGACATTTACCCAGAATAGGACTATGAACAAATCAGGAAATTATGATTTGACATGTGTTTCCCTTTATCATTTTAGTCTATATTGGATGACCCCGTTGACCTTCCAGTGCAATATTTGATGCCCGATAAAAAAATTTTGATTCCTCCTGGAGGTCAACTGGTACATTCCCTGGGAGGTCATACGCATGAAGTCACGTGCATGGATATGACGTCAGATGGACGTTACGTGGCAACAGGTAAAATCTATAGGCCCTATAAACCATAACTTCTCTTGTCTGAACATCATGAATTTAAAGAATTTAAGAAAGGTTCAAATTTAAAAATATGTTTAATTTGCATAAGCAGCAATACTAATTATATCGGTTTACCAAAGCATGAAACATTCGCAGTGCTTTGTATATCATTAAAATTTGTTCGTTTAAGATATTATTTGAATTTAATATCTGTGTGTTTGTATCTATATCGTATACATCGGTATTTTGTAAATATTCCTGTATGCTCAAACTCAATTGCTGTATTGTTAACAGATGTAATGCTTTCGTCGAAAGCTACAATGCTAAATATGGGATTACACGCTAATGTATAGTGGAAGCCACCGAGTAGTTTCTAAATTGTGTGTTATTGGAAAAATTAAAAAGTTTTTTGCGGCGACGAAGGCAAAACCACTGATCGTTAGTAAATAGTTTTGAGTCTTGAAGTCTACCATAAAATGTTTTGACAGTTTATTTACTTATATAGATTATATAAATATTTTTTCCCCTCCTGTTGTTAGCTTCACACGATGAATCTGTCAGGGTCTGGGACGTTTCTGAAGGATTTCTTCATCGTCTTGTCGAACACGTGGTTCACTTTCCCGAACACCTGTATATCTGCTCAGATGATCAGATAATCGCTGTAAATAGTGATCTGTTAATCCTCGGAATACACCTGAACACAGGGCAGGTGCTATATAAGATTAAATACTTTGGAAACACTCTTCAGGAAAACCTAGCCGTGTGTGGGACGTTAAGAGATCAGTTACTGGTACCTGTAGGTCAGGTGATCAAGGTATTCTCAGCGGAGACTGGAGAAGAGATAAAAGAGATCAAGAATAACGAGATGGAGAAGAGCGAGAGATTTCAGTGCTTTGATCCCATATCAGGTAAATTGAATTGGCACCCTGCATTATTCAGCGTATAAATTAATATATACACACATTTGTTGGTAATAGCTACATTAAAATATGTTGTTTCTGTGTCTCTGTGTAAGCACTTACCGTAGAGGTTCGAAGACTTCACCTGGATGAAAATTCGGCCGTTCTAACACGAGCCTCTGGAGCTCGGTCGGTTACAGCACTGGCCCTGTTTATCAGTTCCCGGTTCGAATCCAATTGCAGGCAAGCAAAACCCCCCTCTACATTTATAGAAAAAGTATACAGTAAAAGCGTATATAATTATGAAGTTCTTACTGGGATTTTAGGTAGCAAAAAACAATGATAAGAATGATAAAGATACAGCTCATATTCTATCAGATTCATTGGTGAATCCAGGGCTTTTGTTTTTTTCATCTTGCTTTTCTCAAGGTCTTAATTGTCACTAGATTTCAAGATCTAAGTTTGTGGTACGAATAGAAATATTCACAATGTTTTTAGTTCAGATGAAAATATATATATATCTCAATGAAACGTAGATTTTGCTGTCACGTGTTTTAGCTCAAGGAGATTTAGTTGCCATAGCGACACGTCATTCTCCAATGTTGCGAGTTGCTGACGTAAGATCCGGGGAGTTCATTCACAACCGCCATATGCTAGGCGACTTGGAAGACGAGGAGGCTTGCATTTACGCTCTGGCGATATCGCCAGACCAGGCTTCCATAGTTTTTGCCAGCTCGGTGGAGTATGACATCTATATTTGTGATATGGTTACTCTAAATACTCTCAAGATAATAGGTGGTGAGTAAAAAACTTGGGGAATATGTATTAATTATCAGCGGTCTATTGTTTTGAGCTATAGTAGTCGTTTAATACAATTTAATTGAGTTTATTTATTTATTTGATTGGCGTTTGACGTATATGACGATTTTCGCCTTCTTGCTGCTACATGGTGGAAACGCGGACTCAGGAGCCACTTGGAATTTCCTATGTATACCTTGGGTCAACACGGGACATAAAAACAAAACCAACTGAACCACAGAGAGGCCCTGCAAAAAAATTAACGGAAACGTTATACAGATTTGTGAACAAACAGTGACGCAATTAAATCGCTGTCTACAAATGTTTTTTTTAGCAGGCTTGTGCAAAGTAACAAAGACCCAATGTCTATTTCAAGTGTCCCATACTCATAAACGAAGAACGAATCCACAAAGCACTCTACGACTTAAGTCAAGTTCGAAATGTCCTAGCGCATATTTGGAAATAATCGCCTTCATGTTCCTAACTCTATCAAAAACAAAAAACTTTGATTACAAAAAGAACATTTTGGTATTCTCATTTTCCACCGGATATCGAGCTGAGGGGTCCGCCCCTGTCATTGTAACGTCTTTAAGCGGCATTTAGAAGCTGGACATAGAACAAAAACATAACTTTGATGCACTTTTGAGTTCTGTGTAATGATAAGTGATGTTTCGGTCTAGAGACTAAGACCGTTGTTAGCAACTAGGCCAAAAGGTCGCTTACCAATATATGTACTATAAGTTATGTTTTTGCCTAGTTATTGTAGTCACTGTCGTTAATGACAAAATTTGTAGTCATGAATAGTTTAAGTGCAAATTACGAACAACAAACATTTTTACACTTAAAGCTAAGATCACTTGGGCAGGTTACTGTCATTCCAATTCAAAACAACTTGAACTATTTTCGTCCATGCAGGTCGGAACACTGATGTTTTTCAGAAGTTTAGTTTCACTCTCGACGGAAGGGTCCTATATTTCGCAAACGGTTCAATGTTAACTTGTGTTAACATGGCCAGTGGAAAACTCAAAGACCGACTGATTCACCCGAGTCGAGTCACCGACATTATTTCTACCGACTTGAAGACCGTGGTGTCGGTATCCAACGACAAAGCTGTGAGGATTTGGAATTTAATCGCCGACACTCCAGACATTTTCACTGTGGACGCGTCTGAAAATGCAAACATTCCTAACACTGGGACTCAAGCCAAAGAACTTACTTTTCTGTCCACGAAAGCAGATAATGGCGAGGAGACCCGAGCAATGACCGGCTTTGTATTCAGGTAGGATGCTGATAAAAAAATTTGTGTTGGGGCTCACCAGTTGGAGTATTGTTGAACCAGTCAAATATTTGGGAACGATATTTCTGCTGTTTAAATATTTCGTGTTAATATTATTTTAGAAAAGTTAAATTGTTCGTTGCTTTACTGTATCTCTCAAATTGCCAACTTAAGGATCACTTCTTCAGTGTCGTAAGAGGTAGTATGCCGTCATATTAGTGAAATATAGCCTGAAGAAGGCCTACGGTGTAAAACCTAAATGAAACAAACCAACTAAAACGTATCCATGTTGAAGTTGATGTGAACTTGCCAGGGAGCCGGAGGAGATTTCTCTGATATTTACCCACTTTCCTTTGTTTATTGTTTATTTTCCGATGTTAGATCAAGAGGACTTAAATTTCCAATTACTGATCTTTGGCCATCTGTTTTGTGGTAAAACTGTGCAGAATCTATTAAACCACGACCTTTTGCTGGTAGCTGGCAGATCAACCCACAATCCGAGCGAGTATTCGAACTCCCGAACTCATTGGTAAGGGGGATCTGTGAACCAGAAGCACTCTAGAAGTGTGCGCTCCACCACCACCTCCACCACCTGAACGTACAATATAATGTTATACAAGTGAAATAACCTGCTACATTGCGTAAAGGCTGGTCAAAGAAACACAAATGTCTGTTGTAAAAAATCAGTTTTCTATTTCACTGTCAATAAATTCTTCCGACAGGGATATTTTTCCTCTCAGAAACGGACGGTACGTGTTGGTCCAGTCGGAGGATGTAACTTGTGAGAATCTACAAGTCTATGACATCATACAGAAACGTCCAGTCAGGAACGCCAAAATAAAATCTGTGAGTCTCATTGTTTGCTTGATTGATTGATTGATTGGTGTTTAACGCCGTGCTCAAGGGTATTTCACTAATGTGACGTATATGTATTCCAACATAAGGCAGTGACACAACCAAACTCACTTAATGTAATCACTGTTGGAAAGATAATGTTCCTCCAGTGCTAATTATGACATCATGAATATAATCAGGAAACATACTGCCCTTAGCCAGAGAGTCTCATTATTTGGAAATCTAGAACTGCATTCACTTGGCAAGACTTTGACAAGGTGTCGTCCGGTATATTTAAAATCTTCTGCGATCTTCGCTTCTGCCACCATGCTTGTCGAATGGACATGATTTACTTTCCAAAAAAGACATCAAAAATAATAAATAATAAATCATACTGATAAACCGAAAAATATATTTTACCAAGATTTCCATCATTACGAAGCCGGAACATCACCGTCTCCAGGAAACCGGACTTTCCATATGTCTGAAACCAAACGTCCTATTTGTATAAACTTATTTATTTCCCATCATAGCCAAATAATTGATAATTTTATGAAAGTCAATTAAGGAAACCTACTTGATGATATTCATGTTTTACAACAATTTAGAAATGTAGGTGAGATACACCATAGCGCATAAAGCATTTTTATAATAAATGAAATAACAAAATGGTTTGAACTGCAGGAAGTGTCCCAGACAGCCTGTGACGTCGTAGTCGTGGATAGCAGTCACGTGATCATCTCGAGCGGATCGCGGAAGGCCTATTTGATAGACGTGAACACGATGTCGGTCATCCGAGCCTTTGACGGGATGCTGTCTCAGTATGGCTCGGATATTACGGTCAGGAAACAAGCCAGTGGTGAGATGTCTTTTTTTTATCGGTTATTAGTACAAGACAATGATTTTTTTTATGGATTCCAACTTCTTTTATTCACTGGAAAAATAAAAGAAGTTGTAATCCATAAAAAAAAAGTCTAGTCTTGTATGTCTAGTCATCTTCTGAATGCCTCTGAAACATATCGATTATTAGTGTTTGTCGATTTGTTTTGCTTAGTGATTAGAGACGTGTTAAAGAGCATTTCCGCTTATGCCAGGGTGAAGTGGTCTAAAGCCCACTAGTGTGCATGCATCTTGTCAACATATGTTTATCATCCGTGGGTTCGATTTTTCCGAGGATTGTAGGTTAAGAGCAGCTGAAACATCGATCTGCTATTTAGGTAGTAATTTTGCAAAGTTCACCAATAGAAAAAGTGTATGAAAAAAATTAATGAGCATATTATCGAATGGGATTGGTTCTACAAATAAACTATTTTCAATTTCACAAGGTATTATATCACGAATAAAATTCTCCTCGTCGATCTTTTCTGGAAGTCAATTGGTAGGTATATTTCGAATTCATTGTTAAACATTCGACTGGTCAATGGCGTTCCAAAATATGAAAAAGGGAGCTCTTTATTTTCGTTTTAATTTTATTTTTTTTATGTACAAAATGGCTAGAGATACATATTGTCCCTCGCCCTTATAAAGACTAGAAGATGAACATAGTTTACTATTGAAACTTCGTACTAGAACAAAATTGCTCCGAAACAACCAAAGTTTCAAGACGATAGGACTTCCTAACGTCTGGAAGACAAAGTTGCGTTTTGTTCCAATTCATTGGTTGCCTTAAATAAAGAAAAACATCTTATTAATAATCTCTTCACATTCGTATTAAATCCACAGAGTTGGTTACCTTCACACGTGGTCGCAGACATCTCAAGTTTTACAGTCTAAGCAAATCATCCACTACAGATGTTATGAAAATGGACTGTGGTCATCGATTGTCAACAATGCTGGTAGGTATATGTTTATACACACAATTAGGAAATGTTTAATTAGAATTCGATAGCAAATATTCTATTAGTACAATCTTTCATTTTTTATAACGGCCGCGTGAGGAAGTGCGCTTTTTTGAAAGGGTGACTTGGCAGAAGTTTCCGTATTTTGCGTTGACAATCTCTTTGTACCTGTAGAAGACTGTTTGGTTGGGGGTTTACGCCGCACTTAAGGTTATACAACATATATGATTCTAATTCTGTTGCTCCTTAGTGTTTCATATTAACATTTTATGAGCATTTTATGTACAAGAAAGGTAAAGAACGTAAATAGAAAATCTCCAAAGACCAGATACCGTTAAGTTTTATAAATTATGTCATATTATTATAGGATTGGAATAACTCATCCCTCATAGTAAATAACCATACATCCAATTTTTCTCTCGTCAATTAAAGTTATAGCGACGGTTTCGCACGATTGGTAATATGTTAAGAATATAAGTCATATTTACGCCCTAGTTAAGTTCAGACGAGCGCCTCCTGGTGGTGAGTACAGAGGCACCAGGGCCATTGCTGTTGTTGGACATTGGACGTCGTCAGAGACTGCATTCACTAACCCCTATAGATTTGGGTTGTTATCCAACATTACGTGACGCCTTCTTCACTCCCTGTGGTACTTATTTGCTGCTGAAGTCAGAGGCCGTGGCCCCGGGTCTTATGGGCTCAGAGATCTACATTCAGGTCATCTCAACAAAAGCAGGTGAGTACAGAAGTGTAACAGGGTCTCATTTCACGAAGCGATCTTAGTCTACGATGAGGGTAATTACCACGGAGACACCATGCCGTCAGTACTTGTCGTTATGGTCGTTACATTCAACGCAACTGGTGTCTTCTTGATTTTGATGTTGACGTTAGTTGTGTTCAAGCCCATGGTGCATAATTGACCTGGTTAATGAAACAAGGGCTTGAACACAACGTACAGCAATAGTAAAGTCAATAAATTTGCGTTAAAAGAACAAAAAAGATTCATCCCTGCCCTAGGATGTATAAAACGGAAGGGCTTAAATTCCTGTCCACGACGTCAGACAGATTTTCAAAACGAACGGCTGAATCGTTTTTCTCCACAGTAACGCTGTTGCAATATCAATTCACCACGTATTCCAACTTCATATAAGGTTGATACGTTTCTAGAAATCGAAACCCAATTATCCAGTTAAGACGAAGAATTTTGTTGTTGTTAATGATACCAAATATTATTATTAAGAATTATTAATAATTATTATTATTCTTTGATTCTTTGCAAAATCGTGTATAACCATCATGTTGGAAGATGCGTTAATAAAGACGTTGCCAGTTAGCAAATACCTTTCCTATATAAGAAAATAAAAACCAATACCAAATATTAAATCTATTTTCAGGAAGGGTAGAACATCACCTGATTGACAAAAAAGATTATAAGCGTCATCTTAATGAGCTGACAGACAGAACGGTGGCGGTCACATCCGGGTGTGTCCTTAGCGATATGACCATTCTGGTCGGCTCACATGATGGCTACATCCGGGTCTGGAGCGCTAACACAGGTCAGTAATGTGCATTATCATTGAAAATATAATCTTTTGACATAATAATAATTAATAACTTGCATTATCAGCGTAATGATAATCCAGACAGACTCAAAGGATGGCAACATCCGGGTTTGTATCGCCAATACAGGACAGTAACTTCAGTGATGTAAATTTTTGTTCAAAATATCGTTCTCCAAACCTATCATGCGACACATTTACGAGTATTGCTTACCTACGATATTTTATCAATAATCATTGCCATGGATGGAGTCATATACTTCCTTCGTCGAATGTGCATTTCTATAATATTTTAATATGAAATTAATTTATGACGTGTTCACAGGGCAGCTTCTACGTCGACTTATTGGTCACACGGAGAAAGTGACGAGTCTTTCGGTTTCCGCTTTCAGAACGAGGTTCGTCAGTTATAGCTCAGATCCACAAGATGGCGCTTTCCGACTTTGGGATGCGAAAACCTTTGTGTGTCTGGCTTCCTTCAAACCAGATAATGAGGTCAGTATTGAATATTATTGCTAAACCAAAGTGGATGTGTAACCAAAAGTGACTTGTTTTGATTACTGATAAGACAAAGCCTCATTTTGTCTCTATGTAAGTCAATTCCAACTTATTACTATCGTTCCGTAGACTTTTGTTATCATTTAAGTTGGCCTGTAGTTGCAAATTACCGAATCCCATTATAACAAAAAAAGGTTCAAAGATTTCTACAATTTATTTTGCGCCGTATAAGTTGATTTATTTGAATATAGTTCCATTTTGCTGTTTGGAGTTAACAGGTTAATGCTATTTTAAGTTATCGAGTTGTTTCAAATTTGACAGATATCTCAAATTCAGCTGAGCTCGGATGGTCACTTGGTCCTTGCGGGTGATACGATGACGCGGGAGGTTGTCACGTGGTCATTGGAGGGTTGTGGCGATGTGGGCCCTACACCTGTTGGTGGGTTGGTGGAGTTTAAAGGAGAGGAATTAGGATTCACGCTAAGACTAGACCTCGTCCCAGATATGCTTGACGAAGAAAATGACATAGATTGTGACGTAGATGACCCAACAGAGGACGACTATGATGACGTCATCAATGATGATCACGACGAAGATGATGACGTGGAAGGTGACGAGAGTTTCCTTGTGAATGACAAGGGACACATGACAGGCTATGATGGAGATTCGGATGACAGCCTTTCGCTGCTCTAATGCGACAAACATTTATCGAAAAAAACATTTACAAGTTTAAAAGGATATGAAACAAAAAAGACAAAGTAATAGTCAAATTATAGAACCTACCAAGTTTTTAACAAAATTGCTTTAACATTTTTTGTAGGCTTTCTCGTTTTCCAAGGAAAACCACATCAGCGGAACTACTGTAAGTAAAGTGTATGGTGGACTTTTTATGCCATGTTTTATTTATATATTTCTTGTAGATAAAACCCCCCACATAATACTCAACAGTAATACGGAGCAAAACAAAAACTGTACAAATATACAGAAGTTATATAATTGATGTAAAAAAAAAAAATATACATTTACTTATCGAAACGATCACTACAACAAATGTAGCATAAAAAGTCCACCCTACACTTGACTTACAGTGGTTCAAATGAAATGGCTTTCGATGGAAAACAAGAAATGCTACAAAACAATGTGGTATCAGATTTCTTCACAACTCCGAAGGGTTGCTTTTTTGTTATCGTTTCCTTCCCCTTTAACTAGAGCGGCACAGATATGTATTTTTATCTGGACAAAAAGTGCGGTCTCTAAACTTTTACCCTGTGATATGAAATATTTTTATACGTTTATGGGATTAACAAAATATGACGAAAACATAGTGTTAAAATGTTTGAATTGCTTTTATTGTATTCCAGTGGACAGAAGTTTTGTACAGAATCCGTCTTCCATTTTGTGTGTTAATCTTGCAACTTTAGATTTCTCCATGTCTTTCATTACTATTGTACAGTCTTATACGCTAAAGGTTGGTATAAAAAATGCATGATCTGCATAAAAGATGATTTTACCCAGAGATTAAGCGCCAAAATAACTGTCAATCAAAAACAGATAATAGTCTGTAGTTTGACAGAGAAAATATTTTCAGAACAAAAAGCTGTTTAATTTTAACTTTTCAGTATTATTCGATTCTAATTCCACGTAAGTTTTGAAGGTTTTGACGAAGAAAACTGTTTTATTCTTTGCTGGATATATCATTTGCATCGTGAATGTTTTTATTGATCTTGTTAAGTTAAATGATATATATCATTTTTTTTTCTAGTTTTAATTAAGAGAAATACGTGATATTACTCGAGGTTTTCCAAAATCTGCAGCTGCAAAAATAATAACTTTTGATGCAATTATATACATCAATCATAGTACATAAATAGCTTTGAAATGTTATTTAATTTGAAGGGTTTTTTCTTGCAATTTTAACAAATGTTTTCAGTGGTTATTTTAAATACGTGAACAATTCTATATTATAACAATCTAAGTCTGTATTGCAGTGCAGTACTAGCAACAATAATATAATGATGCAATAATTTATAATAAGTTGTTAAGAAAGATTGAATAAATACTTCTTTCTTGAAACAAAATTGAGTGCAAAGTCTTTCTTTGATGTTACCCAATCCTACTTGATAGGATTATAAACTTTCCACTTGTGTTTTAATCGTCTACTCAAATGTCAGGGATTTACATTGGTATAGAGAGCCCTTAGGAAGGGGCGAAATGCTCAAACGTTATAGTACGTGCTCTTTTGACTCATCCGATATATTTAACTCCAAGACGACTTCCGTTTCCTGCGTTTCCGGTATCCAGCCATCATCTGATCGTCCGCTTCCGGTTTCCAGTACCCAGTCTTCGTCGGAATTTCCGCTTCCGGTTTCCATTCAGTCGTCTGCAGTTCCACTGCCGGGGGTTACGTAAGACGTGGACTTTCCTGTGTCGTCGCCTGGTAGACAGTAAGAGGATCAATTTCCGTTTGACTAACGTGTTCCGGTTTCGTCTGCTCAACCTGCGAGTTCCGGTCAGCTGTTGGTGATGTTTTACCGTCGACTTCCGGAGTCGGTGTCGTCGGTATAGCCTTTCATTTCCGGCCAGTTGGTTGTCTGTCAACTTCATCAACTTCCTGCCTCTTCCGGGTTTGGTTTGAACGAGTTTCCGGTTCCAGTTTTGGCTGTTGGCACTTCTGGTCTACGACATATTGCACCGCTTCCTCAACTTCGTGCCTCTTCCGGTTTTGGTTCGATCAAGTTTCCGGTTCCGGTTTCGGCTGTTGGCACTTCCGGTCTGTAACATATTAGACCTTCTGTTTTGCCGGTGGCGTCCCGTGGGGTTTGTGTGCTGAGTTCCGGTCGCCGTCTTCCGGACTCTCCCGCAGCCTTAGGCCCTCGGATTTCTGTTTTCTAGTTTAACGGTTCCGATTAACCCTCAATTTCCAGTTCGGGGTGTTCCTGTCACTTCCGGTATCGGTAGGTTTCCTGTTCCGGTGTCTTCATCCATTTTCGGTTTGGATACCGGTAATTTCATTCTGCCTGTTCCGGAAGTGCATCTCCACAGACCGTTCAGTGTACCTGTTGGTGGCTGGGTCCAGGGTTTCCACTCTCTTTCGTCACTTCCGATTCCTGGTTCGTTGTCTGATGTAAATGTTTCGTTTATTTCCCAACATGACACCGCCCCCTGAGATTAGTTCAAGGCGGTCTACGGCCATATCACGTTTAATACACCGGTTCTCGTCCGATCACCGAAGTTAAGCATCGTCGAGCCCGGTGAGTACTTGGATGGGTGACCGCCTGGGAACACAGGGTGCTGTTCCGCACTTCGTCTTTCGTCTATTCGTTCAAGTTGGTTTAACTGAAGTTCATGGCCCGGCTGGTAAGCTTCCCTCTAGACGGACTAGCTTGATGTCTGTTCGTCAGGAAATTGTCTGAGAGGACGTCGCCAGAAAAAAAAATTTAAATAAAAAAAAAAACACGATATTATCAAGGCGCGCTTTTGGCGTTCTACTACGACCTTCGCCTCGTATTATCTCCGAGAGCGACCGCAAGCGTTCGCTAACACTAGCTAGCACTCATCCGAGGTGGAGCGTCTAGCTGGCAGTTGTGTTTAGAGATTTGACGTCTCTAATAACCTTTGTTATTAAATTCAAATTCATATTTATTCACCCCTTGCCCACTGGGTGGCACGGGAGGTAACCGTACAGCGTTGCCATACATGGCGGACATTTATTACATGTTACATGTTTTAAATACATTATCTATATATTTTACAAAGTTTTTTAGATTGATTATATGCTCATTTTGAAACAACTCTCTACATTTGATAGCACTAGGTCTTATGTAACAATAGCGTGGTAACAATTTGTTCCTTATATTATTTAATTTTTTACAATCAAACATTACGTGGTATTCATCTCCAATACTTCTACCACAAAAAGTGCATAGACGTTCAGCTCGAGGGATATTACTCCACCTTCCAGTTTCTATTGGGAGTCTACGATTTATTGTCCTAAACCTACATAACGTTTTGGGACTCTTCTCGTCGAGTAGTTTAAGATACGGTTCAAGAATAAACTCTGTCTTAATAATTTTATAACATATGCCTTTACTCGATGACTCCATATCAGAGAAGAATTTTTGCCTAAATTGATCTCTAAGAATAAGCTCTACTTCTTTAACAACATTCCTATCGTTGACAGATTGGGAGTCCCATATATCATTTAAGCCAACAGAATACAAGATTAACTTTACATATGACAGCCAACGGTTACTATGCTCATTTTCATTCATTAAAATAATTTTATACAGGATAGAGGCAAATTGAGTTTCCTTATATTGCAGAAGCTTGATCCAATATGAAACAGTCCGAACAGCAATTTTTATGTACACTTGGAAAACACCCATGAAGCTTGAAGTTGATTTCTTTACTCCAAGAAGAGTTTTACAAAATTTGAGAAGAAAAGATTCTATTGGATCTAGTTTACTGGGACCCCATACTTCACAACCATACAAAATAATAGGTAGAACCATCTGATCAAAAAGCTTGATATAAAAAATTGTTATTGAAGTCGCCGTTTTGTATTATTTATCGATCGCTGAGTGAGCAGTTATTTTCGTTCAATAGAGCTTATCGCTTGATCGGGTAGCTGCTTGGCCTATTGAACAGGCCTCATGGTCTCAGCGAGTAGCCGATAGGCGGATTACCGGTTTTTA
>JAVFBZ010201223.1:2842-13767 GCA_032466195.1 Katharina tunicata | reverse complement strand
AAGTAAAGAATATAAAAAAAACTTTGCTCCGGGAAGAAAATGAATTTAAGTTAAAACGTTGTGGAGAAATAAGAAACATAAAAAGGTGTAAACCAAAAGATTATTGGAATATACTCAGAAAATTTGATCAGCCACAAAAGTGTCAGGAGTCACCCGAAGAATTTGAGGATTTTTTTTGTGAAATTGAATAAGAAAATGACACAAGGCCTTACTGATGAAACTTTGGAGTTTATGTATAATGAAGAGTTGGATTATCCAATCACAGTAGACCAAATTTTATATTCTCTTAAGAATCTTTAAAAAAAATGGAAAAGCCGCAGGGCCCGATAATGTTCTAAACGAACACATACAAAATAAAATAGATATAATGTTAAAACTATTTAATCTTGTACTGGACTAAGGTTGTGTTCCCACTGACTGGCTCCTTGGTATAATCAAACCGATCTACAAGGGAAAGGGAGACAAATCTGATCCAAACAATTACAGGGGCATTTCTTTACTTAGTTGTTTATGTAAGTTATTTACAAGCATAATTAACAACCGATTGAGGCAGTTTGCCGACTCTAGAAATCTTATTAAAGAAAATCAAACAGGATTTAGAAGTGGCTATTCCACATCAGATAATATTATTTGTTTTAAAAAGCCTGATTGATTTATTTATTTATTTCTCGAAATAAGAAACTATTTTGTCTATTTTAAAAAGCTTGCCATTCTGTTTGTCGACCCGGGCAATGGAAAAAAATGGTGGATAATGGATTGGGGGTAAATTAATGAGAGTCATAGTCAATATGTACAAGGGGATAAAATCATGTGTCATTGGGGAAAACGGAAATTATTCTAATTACTTTGAAATCGGTATTGGTGTAAGACAAGGGGGGAATTGATCACCTTTTTGTTTGCCTTGTATTTAAATGACGTAGAGGATTATGTTGAAAGAGAATCTGATGGTCTTGCTCTAGATTCAATTCATACAGAGATCTATCTTAAGTTATTTATTCTTCTTTATGCCGATGGCATGGTACTCCTGGCTGAGTCTGCTAGGGATATGAAAAATACGTTTTTTTTAACATATTGCCAGGAATGGAAACTAAATATAAATGTCGCAAAAACCAAAATCCTGATTTTCGGCAAAGGGAGAAAACCAAAAACTAAATTTATTATAAATGGAGCTGAAATAAAAAGAAGAGGATAATTACAACTATCTTGGGATATTATTTAAGAAAAATGTCAAATTTCTACATGCACGCAAACACCTAGTAGCTCAAGGAAGCAAAGCCATGTTTGCCGCCCTAAAAAAAGGCAGGAATATCGACTTACCACTAGATTGTCAGATTCAATTATTTAATGAACTCGTTAAACCAGTTATATTGTATGGAAGCGAAGTATGAGGCTATGAAAATTTTGATATATTGGAAAAATTACACTTATCATATTGTAAAAGAATTTTGAACGTAAGGAAAAACACTCCATCTGTTATGATATATGAGGAATTAGGTAGGGTTCCACTCAGTTTAGATGTTAAAATAAAGATGTTATCATTTTGGATTAAGTTAATCTCCGGTGACCCTAACAAGATATCGTCATTGATGTATCGTTTATTACTGGCTGATCTTGACTCGGATGTGTTTGGGCTGATCAGCTGGAAACAGTTAACCCCACATCATGGCTCTTGTCAAAAGTTAAACAACTCTTGAGGGACCAATTCCATCAAGTATGGCTATATGAGGTGTCGGCTTCATCGAAATCCTCTTTTTATTTATGTATTAAAAAAATATTATGTTTGAAAATTATCTGGTCGATTGGCGTCTGAAGTTCAGAAATGCTATGTTGAATCTAAGAACAAGTAACCATAAACTCCCCATTGGAACTGGTCGCTGGTATAATGTTATTCGCAACAGGCGATATTGTTCCCTATGTTACATCAACCTAATAGGAGACGAATATAATGTCCTGTTTGTATGTTACAAATTGCAGGTTCTACGATAAAAACTAATTCCTATGTATTATTATCGCTATCCTAATTTATTTAAGCTTTATAACCTTTTCAACAATCCATCAAAAGTTGTCCGGCAAAATCTTGGAAAGTATATAGCTCTTGCTCTGGAAATGTTTAAATCATAATGTTAGTGTTGTTTTGATTGTGGCTTTTTCTGCCCGCCTCAAGATGTATGGGTGTAACAAAGTTGAACTTGAACTTAAAGAGTGGGGTCTCCGCGAACTGTAGTGGCCTCTTCTGAAAGGCCAAGCATTGACGAGCAGGCAAATAATGGCCTCTTCTATTAGATATACACCTAAGAGCAGGCTAATACTGGACTCTTCTAAACAGACACACATGTAGAAGAGCAGAAGAATATTGGAAGGTAGGGATACTTTTTTCCTATGGTAAAAAATGAGTAAACACAAAATGCATTTAAGTAAAAAACATTAAGGCGAATGTATTTTTGAGCTGCATTAGATTCTATCTACCAAGCTGTTGTACAACTGATTCTGAAACGCCCCTACATGCTACATGTGTGGCTGCCCCAATACAAAATCTATGTCCCATGTAAAGCCTAGGATCAAGACCAATGAATTCAACTTTAGTGACTGTGTAAAGTATGTACATGAAACAGGTAAGCCTGAACTGAGTTTGAACAAACTACCATGTCAATGTTTTGATATGTTCGGACAAGTTTGTAAAGTGTTTGCTGGTAATAAAAAAAAAGGTTGTTTTAAGGAGCTGAGGTTAATTCTAACTGGTTTGCCATCACTGTACTTGTAGTGACACAATACTAAAGAAATGCTACATTTGGGATGAAATTTCATATGATTTACTTGAGTCAGGGTTATATCCAGGATTTCAGAGTTGTGTCCTTATTGACTTGAAAAAATGAAATGTGTGCGTTTTAATATACCGCGAGCAGAGCAGGGGTCCAGGGGCCGCAGGCCCCGGAAGCTTCGAAACTTTAGATGGCTGTACACGAGTTCTAGTCAAATACAACATTTTAACATAGCTCTTCAAGAGCCTTGGTTTTGAGCTTTTTTTTTTTTTCTTCTGTTTGTCCTTTGGATATTTATTAATATAACTTGACAACAAAATTACAGCACTTGATGGCCGGTCCCCTGATGGTGATTTTATAACGATCCCAAAGGCACAAACAGTCAAAAGAAATCATTAAAGTAATTTACAAAAAAACTCAGATTAAAAGTATACAAACTTTATAGACATCCAGGGTTTGGACAGATGCAATAATTGGCATGTCAACAGTACAATCAATTTTATAATTATTGACACTGACGTTGCAGCTTTAACAGAGCACAGATAGCTAGAAGACCAGATTTATGTCAATTATTGTAGTATGTTAATGAATACAATTTTAGTCAACATAAAGTGTTCAATTCCGTTTTATTTAACATGTACGAAAGGAAAAACCTTATTGTGAGCTAGAAGACCAACAAATTCATTTTCTGTGAGTCCTTGATCATTCATAATGTCAACCTCCGATTCTCTGATATTGTATTGATGTCTGTATTGACTAGATTATCGCCCGCGTAAGTCAAATTTCCGTCCGGCTCGCGACTAGTGCTTGCTGTACCGTCGTCGCCTACCACACTCTCCGCTGTTTTTTTAAAGAAGTTGTCAATTGTGTTTGATTGCTGGTTAGGTTTAAGCTTCTTTACATAGCTGGGTGTTGTTGCAAAACCACGCTTTCCGCCACTATTGGTCCTTGAACCTCCCGATTTGCCCTTTCGGCCCACCATTTTATTCAGCAAGCCGGTTATGACTCCCTACGGCCACATATTTTATCAACTTTACTTCGTTTTGACAGCTCTGCATGGGGAAGGGTTGCGAAGCGCCCCAAGCGGATTAACCGTGTGTTTATACGGAGTTACTTTCCCTGGTATACATGTGTCTTGTTATGTTTAGACCGAAGCAAACGATCGTAATTTGCGCGAAATGGGCAGCTTAAACACGTTACAACTCAAAAGATCGAGGGTCTTAAGCTGTGGGACCCTATATCTAACCCTGTGTGTAATTGTGTGTTCTGTATTATTAGGAGAGAAAGTGAAATATCATATCCTCAGAAAGGCGTGAAAGGCTAAAACAAACATTAACTGAAAAAAAAAAACTCTATCAAAATACACTGGGATGACTTGTGGCAGTGCCGCTATGATTTTGTGTAGAATAGTAGGTGCAATGGAAAGCCTTAAGACCTGAATTAGCTTCAGTTTTTTAAATTCATTTCAGAAATTGATTTAAGAGGAAATGTTTTGTTGGAGCTTGCATATTATCTTAGCGGTGCTCAAAACTTATCGCAGAGACATATGACAAATTGTAGAGGAACTTAGATTCTTTGTAACCAGTAAGACAATGGAGTTGGACACTTTCTCTGTTGTAGATGGAAAAATGTTATTAGATGGAAATTGGGTTAGATGAAAATTAGTAAATTGTGTTAACATTCTTCTGTAGGTTTGTGACGGTGCTTTTAAATAAAGAAGAATTCAAAATATGATATTTTACATCATGTAAATCTGTTGGGCAATAGTAACCGGTTTTGGTGCTAACCAAGGCGCTACTCTGTGTGCTTCTTGGAATTTAAATTGCGATAAATGATCAGCTACCACATTTTGCTTACCACCATGACCACTGAGATGTTTTGCAAGAAAAAGAATATATTTTGTTCAAACATACTATGAATAAACGCCGCATTAGGACAACGATCGTCGGTGACTTTCAAGACATTTTATTTATGATATTGACTAGTGCTAAATTATCTGTAATAAATAATAGTTTATGGTTCTCTAACGACCCACACAACATTTACATACATAAAACTATTGGGAATAATTATTTTGTAGTGATATTTAAATTGTATGTTGTTAATGTCCAAGGGCCAGCAAACCACTGTGTACCTAGAATAGCAGCAAACCCACCGTGAACACCTGCAGCATCTGTATATAGTTTGACTCTAAAAACAAAGTCATCAATTAGGTGAGAAACCCCAGAAGCCTTCAAATGAAGCTATAGGATACAATTAAAGGAAATATGACAAACGTTGAATATTTAAAGGTGTTGGCAGATGAGTTTTATTTGTGCTCTTATGAAGACTTGCAGGATTGTACATTACTTTACCGTGACATTCTGAACAGTCGTGTCGGTATCTGCAGTCAATTTTGTAACATTTGTTTGATTTGTTAAATGCAAAGCAAAACCTATTTTGACTGACCTTTCTTGGTTTGCAACGAAAAATGCTTGATGGTTTCTGACCGAAAGAAGACTGTTTTAAAGTAGATATTCCCCATAATTCATCGTGTAGTTAATCCCAATCAAGAGGTTCAATAGCACGAAGTTGCCTGAACTTCTCGTCATAAAATCGATCTGCTAGAAACCCATACTGTGGGTTAATGAGTCGAATAGTGCTGCTATATTTAGTAAGACTAATAGCTTGATCTGGAAATTTTGTTGTACAGGGTTGTCTAGATGTCGAAAACCTGTGACCATCGTAGGATGTTTGAAATAGTTGGATTTTGATTTCGAAAATTATCATTGTCATGTGAATACCTACTAAGTTTTCGAACATAATTATTTGGATTAAATAATTCAACAAACTCTTTTGAGTGGATTTTTTCTCTTTTTTTATTTTTGATGTTAGAAGGTAGTGAAGATGCAAGAATTTCAGCAGTGGATGAGCTGGGAAATTAGTCTAAAAATTAAGTTGGTTAAGTGACATTCATCTCCTTACCTGATGAAAATTTCTGTTTTGACACAATTCCAGAGACTCCGGCGGAAGCTTTCCGTTTTGGCGAGCGAGGCATATTAAACAATATAGACTGCAACAATAAATAATATTTTAATACTTCAATGACAAAAGCCTTCTATAAAACATGGTACGATAGTGATGTAAGATTTATAAATGATTTGTTAGAACCTGATGGATGCTTTTTAGCCCAGGAGGATGTTGAGAAAATCTATGTTATAAATGTGAATTATATTACGTACTGGGTGGTAGGTAATCAGAAGTATAAAAACATATCTGAAATCCTACCATTTTTCCTTATGTAAACTACAAAACCCTATCATCCGATACCAGATCCAATTGTTAACGAAGTACAAAAAGGTAGCAAGCCCTTCTACTCGATAGTGAACCAACATAAATATTTTAAATCAATAAGCGAAAAGAAATGAGAACATTTTTTCACTATCTCAAAAGACGAATGGCCACTTATCCATAAATTACAATTTGTAACCACAAAAGATACCGATCTAATCTGTTTAGAGAATAGAATAACCAATCGGATCTTAGCCACCAATACTTTTCTTCATAAAATTCATATTAAAGCGTCGAATATAACTTCTTTCGAGTGGACAAATTCTGGGATGCACGATTTTTTTCAATCAGTAAGTTTAATTCCAACATTCAACTTTATGGAGGTTCTGTGGTAGTGTACTTTCAATGAGACGTTGATGCAAAGCAAGTGTTTTCTGTTTTTTGTTTTATTTAGAATCTTTATAAAATGATCATGTCAAATATAATTTCCATTTATATAGCTCAAATCAATAATTAGTTTTTTGACTTACCAATCAAGTATATCATTTGATTTTCTATATGCTGAAGGAGGAGAGAAACGTATGTGACCAACCACAGTGACTTAAATTAGTAACAGGGGTATTTTAGATCGGTTGCTGAATATAGTTTTAAAATCTATATTTCATGCAAGCTCAATGCGGCCGTCGAGTTGTCGACGTCGGCAACTTTATGACCCCAATGAGCTTCCATACATTTTACCCTCTTACCGATCGCTCAATTGTATACTCTGAAAGCAATTCTGTGTTTAAAATGCAGGGCTTCGTGTTCTATTGGGTACGTTTTGTTCTTTAACCAAGCATTGCGACTTACTTCTACACACAGCTCTCTTATTCTCTCTATCTCTAAACAGTTTGATATTATTCTTATTCGATGAAAATGCATAATTGTCAAGCATTCAGTTTGTTCGACTCTTTCATGTCTATAGTTTCTCAGGCATAATCGTCACATGGAGCACTTGTCAGGGTTAGAGTTCAAGTTAATAGCTTAAAGTAGTTTAGGTTTTGACGTAAGTTGATATGAAGTTCAGAGTAAGTTGATTTGGAATCGGAAAATGACAGGCTATGTAATTTGGGCAACACGCACAGGTATATGATAAATGGAGCGGTTCCATTGATAATAGGCTCTGTAATTCTCCTTCGCTTCTGCTTTACTTTCGGGTACATGCGCGAAACTGTGGCTCCCTGGATTGATTGGTTGTAATTCAATTTTTGGGGGTATGGATAATGTAAGATTCTGGTTGTTTTGAGGAAAAACAAATTGCTTTCACTTTTAAATAAAATTTGTATTGTAGGGCCATACTAGTTGCTTATGCTGATTATAATTGTCCTTAAATTTAGATCACCTCTGGTAACTTACTTATTATTTAAATTATTGGCCATTCAATGGAATGGTGTATGCCTACACTAGGTAACAAAAACAAAATACGTTAACTTAATAAAGCACAATTTGAATGCTGGCAAAATCATAGATCAAAGATTTTCTAACAAATCAATGAATAATGTGGAAAAACTAATTTCATTACAAATTGAGTTTATATTACAAATTGCACAGCACGACACAGCGCTACTTGTAATAAAGCTACTTGTAGCAATTTTACGCAAAATCCGTTTGTATACATCTGAATTCATTAGCAGAGCGCAAGAGGAAATAGTTTCAAGAATTAAGTTTGATCATAATCTATTATGTTTTAATTTAAGATTAACTTTTCCAGTATAAAGAACATCTGTTTAGTAAGAAATCAATAAATAATGTTTGAAAACAATATTATTACAAATTGCGTTTTTGTTACAAATTGCGTTGCAGCACGTCAACGCTATTTGTAATAAAGCAATTTTTAACAATTATTACATGTACCCGGAACTGGACGTGATGTAATGAAATATCTTTCATCACGACGTGACTTACAGGCCCTATAAATCTCCTTTTTCGCATGGTTTCCCTCTGCTTGACGCCGTTAGAAAGTGATAATAAAATTTTAACTAATTTGTAAAGATAATTTTTCATTTGAATCCTAGTAATTATGGATACGTTTCAGTATTCTATTAACTATTAATATCATGAATTGTCATTAAGAGACTATGACTTGTGTTATGGGCTGGTACACACAATGCTTGATAAAGCGCCAAAGATAATCTTGTCACTTACTTCAGAACAGAAGAGAACTTTTACCAATATCTTCTAGTGGAAAATACAGATCACGTTGTTGCCGTGGGGTGAACACAACTCTAAACGTAATGTAGCTGGTGTGTAGGCAGCTGACGTTTAGTGATACAAAGTCTTTTCGTAGTCGTACGGCAAATATATGTTGCTGCAAAACTTTGCATCAATTTAAATGTTAGCATGACATATTTATTCCTAAGAAGCAATGTTCCCAAGAAGAAAGTGTTTAAAGGCCACAGAAAGGGCGTCTTCATAAATATTGCCACAGATGTCAACATCTGGTGTATGCCAGACACGCATTCTATACACTCTATACTGATATAGATTATCAAAGTCCCTCCAGTGAGAATGTCACTATTCTAAAAATAGAATCATTTAGATGCTCATCATGTTTACTAACTAACAAATAGGTGTCGTGGGTTTAATAAAACCTGAAATTCCACAAGTATCAAAATTTAGGTCTAGAACTTTGGATCAAGCTCAAGACAAGAGTGTTTTATTTTCATTGTATGTACTTTTGGTAGTTGAATGTTGATTTTTGTTTTTCCAAACAACTACTTAAAATAGTCTAATTTAAAAAAAAAATTGTAATCGATCCTCATATAATTTAACCATTAAGATATTCTCTGAAGCTATTTCATTTAGGGTACTGTGATATATTATTGTTTTTCCTGTTATCTGAAAATGAACACCCTAGTTCCTAAAATATATATATATCATTTTACGATTGCCGATTGGTGATGTGGGCGTATTACGATCGCCATCGCTATTTTTTAGTATTGACAACCTGTTCAAAATTTGTTCTATATTACTGGCAATAATTTCGGGGTAAGTAATTGGCGTTGCATAACCATTTTTTCTGTCAATAACAACGTCCGGATTGTTAGGGTCGAAAATAGTTCTTAAAATAAAACGTGTAGTTTTCTCTTTATGTTTCCCTCTATCAAATTGATTTTTGGTGGACTTTTTGTTACTGATTGTGGAGTATTTGTGGCCTGTGTGATATTTAAGCATAAATAGGTCCCTTGGGGTGTATGGAGACTGTTCAGCGCGGTGTGATTCGTATGAAAAATGGGGAGAATGTGGCTCCGTGAAAACGCTTGATTCATTAAAGCACTACGTATAAGTGATGAAACTGTAGATATGACAGAAGGAAAAGACATATTAAATCAACATCAAAGTCTGTTTACTGAAGGTTTAGCAACCTTAAAGAACACCAAGCCCTCCAGCCCTATGTCAAAAGGCGATGAAACAAGTTTTAAGGGAATGCCCTGTACTCCATGGTATCTACATGATGTTCTATTAACGGGAGAGACAACACGTGCTCATCTATAAAATTGGTAAACCCTGCTCGTTCGTCTTGAAATTGAATGGTGAGAAATGTGCTTTCTTTAAGGATCGAGTTGAGTATAATAGCCATGCTATCAATGCCCAGGGTCTACATCAAACTGAAGAAAAAAGAAAGGCTTTTCCCGTGTTGCTCAATGTTCAAATGTTCCCAATGCTTAAAGTCCTACAAATGTGATTCTACTTCAGTCTCTATTGGGGTCAGTACAATCCTGCTGGAGATGTTTACCTGATTTGTCTACGATTCTCCGACCATTGAATATACAGTGATGTGAAACCGTAGAATGGAAATGGGGTCCGGAAGAAGAAAGCATTTTCATGAATGTAAAAAGTTGATAGCTTGAGATACAGTCCTTGTTTACAATGACCCACAGAAACCGGTTGGCGTAGCGACTGATACTTTGCCTATAGCGTTCGTTTCCCGCACACTGAACTCAGCGGAAAAACTTTAGCCGGTAAGAAAAAGAAGGGTTTGGTTTAGTGTGGGAGATTTCTACAATACTTGGAGTCAATCTACGCAGAATAAGCCGCAATCGGCGCCATAACATATTCCATAAGGTCGTTAGGTTTTTTTGTGGAGATGTTCCACTAAGATCATGGCGACAACGTGCCAACGTTGGATTTGCTGGACAATTTGTAGTCGTTGGCTCTTACACTCAATGGCCTGGAGTGAAAATAGTGAAATCTACAACAGCTCACAAAAACCATCGATATTCTACTCACATTGTTTTCATGAATGGAGTTACCTGAACAATTAGTTAGTGTCCCCAGTTTGTTCCTGTAGAATATGACAGCTTTATGAGAACTAATGGTATCCTTATTTCAAGATTGCCATCGCAGAAATAGGGAGACATGAGTGCTAGGATGGCTTGATTTTAAAGAAAGAACAAACGACTCAAGGCTGCTAAAGTGAATTAAAAATGTTTACCCGATTTGATAGCATTAGAAAAAGAACTTTCAAACTCTTTGATGATTTGGACAAAAGCTTTAAATTTGAGAAGACAGGGCTCGTAATGGGCGAACATTTCATGGATAACATTACATACCCAAGTTATATTGGCCTGGTCAATAGCTCTATCAAACTGAGCATTACGTTAGCCATGTTTCAGGAAACTTTAAGGATCATTAATTTTGTTTGTAATAGAAATAGGGAAAGTTTGGTCACGACTATTTCCCTTTAGAACGCCAATATGAGTGCCTTCACAGCTGTGGAAAACTCCGACAAAATGTTTTTGTATGAATTTGGATTCATTGGGGGTCTTTTTGTAAACTGTCTCAATTAGATTCAGATTTGCAAAGAGGTTGATCACGGAGGTAATTAGAAACATTTGCCGAAATGAAACTAAGCCG